>CAUYPK010074504.1:0-49070 GCA_963574355.1 Loris lydekkerianus
AGACGGTAAACATTAATAAACAAATGTCACAGGATAAAAAGACAACACCCATAAATATGTTCCCTTTTTATCTCCCAAACAACACCAAGCCCCCCCCCCCAAAAAAAAAAAACAATCAAGGGCTCTATTCCTTTCACAGTAGTGCCAAAGAAGATGAAATATTTGGGAATATACCTAACAAAGGACGTGAAAGATCTCTACAAAGAGAACTATGAAACTTTAAGAAAAGAAATAGCTGAAGATATTAACAAATGGAAAAACATACCATGCTCATGGCTGGGAAGAATCAACATTGTTAAAATATCTATACAACCCAAAGCAATATATAATTTTAATGCAATTCCAATTAAAGCTCCATTGTCATATTTTAAAGATATTGAAAAAATAATACTTCGTTTTATATGGAATCAGAAAAAACCTCAAACAGCCAAAACATTACTCACCAATAAAAACACAGCAATTGAAATCACACTACCAGACCTGAAACTGTATTATATATAAATCGATAGTGATCAAAACAGCATGGTATTGGCACAAAAACAGAGATGTAGATGACTGGAACAGAATAGAGAACCAAGAGATGAATCCAGCTACTTACTGTTATTTGATCTTTGACAAGCCAATTAAAAACATTTAGTGGGGGAAAAGATTCCCTATTTAACAAATGGTGCTGGGTGAACTGGCTGGCAACCTATAGAAGATTGAAACTGGACCCACACCTTTCATCATTAACTAACATAGACTCTCACTGGATAAAAGATTTATACTTAAGACATGAAACTATAAAAGTACTTGAAGAAAGTGTGGGGAAAACTCTTGAAGGAATCGGCCCGGGTGAATGTTTTATGAGGAGGGCTCCCCAGGCAATTGAAGCAGTATCACTACTGGGACCTGATCAGACTAAAAAGCTTCTGCACAGCCAAGAACATAGTAAGTAAAGCACACAGACAGCCCTCAGAATGGGAGAAAATATTTGTGGGTTATACCTCTGATAAAGGTGTAATAACCAGAATCCCCAGAGAACTCAAGTGTATTAGGAAGAAAAGAACACGTGATCCCATCTCAGGATGGGCAAGGGACTTGAAGAGAAACTTCTCTAAAGAAGACGGACGCACGATCTATTAATACAAAAACATAACAAAAAGCTCATCATCCTTAATCATCAGAGAAATGCAAATCAAAGCTACTTTGTGATATCACCTAACCCCAGTAAGAGTAGCCCACATAACAAAATCCCCAAACCAGAGATGTTGGCGTGGATGTGGAGGAAAGGGCACACTTCTACACTTCTGGTGGGAATGCACACTAATACGTTCCTTCTGGAAGGATATTTGAAGAATACTTAGAGCCCTAAAAATAGACCTGCTATTTGATCCTATAATTCCTTTACTAGGTTTATACCCAGAATACCAAAAATCACAGCATAACAAAGACATCTGTACCAGAATGTTTATTGCAGCCCAGTTCATAATTGCTAAGTCATGGAAGAAGCCAAAGTGCCCATAGACCTACGAATGGACTAGCAAATTGTGGTACATGTATACCATGGAATATTATGCAGCCTTAAAGAAAGATGGAGACTTTACCTATTTTATGTTTACATGGATGGAGCTGGAACATATTCTTCTTAGCAAAGTATCTCTGGAATGGAAGAAAAAGTATCCAATGTACTCTGCCCTACTATGAAGCTAAATTAGAGCTTTCACCTAAAGGCTATAACCCAACTATAGCACAAGACTATGAGGAAAGGGCCAAGGATGGGGAAGGGAGGGGGGAGTTTAATGTGGAGAGAGGGTAAGAGGTGGGGCCACACCTACAGTGCATCTTAGAATGAGTACAGGCAAAACTTACTAAAGGCAGAATACAAATGTCTACATGCAATAACTAAGAAAATGCCATGAAGGCTACGTTGAACAGTTTGATGAGAATATTTCAGATTGTATATAAAACCAGCACATTGTACCCCTTGGTTGCACTAATGTACACAGCTATGATTTAACAATAAAAAAAAGAAAGAAAGAAAAATGAAGTACTATTTTTTCAAGTTCTTTAAAGTATGACATTAGTGCTTTGACAGGGATTGCATTAAATCTGTAGATTGCTTTGAGTAGTATGGATATTTTAACAATGTTGATTCTTCACAGTCACGAGCATCGTATGTTTTTCTATTAGTTAACATCTTCAGTTATTTCGTTCTTCAGGGTTTCATAATTGTCATTATAGAGATCTTTCACTTCCTTTGTTAGATAAATTCCCAGGTGTTTCATCTTCTTTGGCACTACTGTAAAATCAATAGAGTCCTTGACTATACTTTGGCTTGACTATTGTTGGCATATATAAAAGCCACTGATTTGTAAGTATTGATTTTGTAGTGTGAGACACTGCTATATTCCTTGATCACTTCTAAGGGTTTTGTAATTGAGTCCCTGAGGTTTTCCAGGTATAAGTCCATGTCATCTGTGAAGAGTGAGAGTTTGACCTCCTCTGACAGTATTTGAATATCCCTGATCTTCTCATACTCATTGCAAAGGCTAGGACTTCTAGGTTGATTAGCAGTGGTGACAATGGGCATCTTTGTCTAGTTTCAGGTCTGAGTGGAAATGTTTTCAATTTTACTCCATTCAATATGATATTGGCTGTGGGTTTGCTGTACATGGTCTCTATCAGTTTAAGAAATGTCCTTCTAAGCTTATTTTCTTAAGTGTTCAAATTATAAAATTTTGGATATTATCAAAAGCTTTTCTGTATCTATTGATAGAATCATATGGTCTTTGTTTTTTTTTTTTATTTATGTGATGTATTGTATTTATAGATTTATGTATGTTGGACCAACCTTGTAACCCTGAGATAAAGCCAACTTGATCATGGTGTATTATTTTTTTGATGTGTTGTCAAATTCTGTTTGCTAGGATCTTATTGAATATTTTTGAAATGATATTTATTAATGATGTTGGTTATAGTTTTCTTTCTTTGTTGGGTTCTTTCCTGGTTTGGGGATCAAAATGATTTTTGATTCACAGAATGTGTCGGGGAATATTCTTTTTTTCTCTATGTTTTGAAAAAGGTTGGGTAATATAGGTACTTGTTGCACTTTGAAAGTTTGGTGGAATTCTTATATGAAGTGGTCTGGTTCCAGACTTAACTTTTTTGGGAGATTTTGTATACATGATGCTATTTCAGTGCTTGATATAATTCTATTCAAAATTTCTAATTCTTTCTGGATGAGTCTAGGGAGGTGGCATATTTCCAGGTATTGGTCCATTTCTTGCAGATTTTCATATTTCTGAGAATAGTAATCATTTCAGATTTTTGAATTTCTCTGTTAGCTGTTGTTATTTCTCCTTTATTGTTTCTAATTGACATTATTAGAGATTTTTCTTTTTTGGTTCTGGTTAGGTAGCCAACTGTTTATCAATTTTATTAATCTTTTCAAAGAGCAACTTTTTGTTTCATTGATCTTTTGAATGATTTTTTTTGTTTTCAATTTCATTTAATTCTGCTCTATTTTGGTTATTGTTAAAATCTCCGACTATTATAGTGTTGGAGAATTTCAAATTGTCCATATCCATTAGGGTTTGCTTTATACATTGAGGAGCATTCAGGTAGGGAGCATAAATGTTAACTATTGAAATCTCCTCACGTTCAGTATTTCCTTTGACAAATATGTAGTGTCCATTCTTGTCTTTTCTTATCTTTGTTGGTTTAAATTCTATTGTATCTACAAATAAGATTGCAACTCTTGCTTTTTTCTGATTTCCATTTGCTTGTATTATAGACATCATCCCTTCATCCTGAGTCTTTTTTTACCCTTTGAGGTAGGATGACTCCATTGTAGGTAACAGATACCTGGCCTGGATTTTTGTATCCTGTAAGTCAACATGTGCCTCTTTAGAGGACAATTTAAGCCATTCACATTAACTGAGAGAATTGATAGATATGGTGGTGTTTTGGCAATGATGTTTTTCAAATGTACAGTGGATATTTTTAATTCTTTCACCATTGTGGAAATTAGGTTTTCTTTGATAAATTCTGGATAAGTTTACCTTGGTGATAGACCATTTTGATGCTCATTACAGAAAATGGGTCTGGGAATTTCCTGGAGAGCTGGTTTAGTTATGGCAAATTTTCTTAACATGTGTACATTAGTAAAGTATTTATTTAATTTATCCATTACAAATGAAACTAAGTTTAGCTAGGTTCAAGATCCTAGGATGAAAGTTGTTTTATTTTAGAAGATTGAAGGTCCTCTTCTGGAGGACCTCTTCTGGATGACCATCCTCTTCTGACTTGAAAAGTTTCTGTTGAATGGTCTGTGGTCATCCTGTTATTTCTTCCTTTGTAGGTAATGCTTTTCTTACATCTGGTTCCTTGCAGTATTTTCTCCTTCATATCAACTTTGGGGCAGTTAATTATGATGTGTATATTTGAATTGAGTCTATTTGTGCTTTATTTAGATTGAGTCTTGTTGGGGTTCTGAAACTGTCTAGTATCTGAATTTCTGTATCTCTTGCAAAGATTGGGAAATTCTCCTCTATAATATCTTGCAGTAGAGCATCTGTGCCTTTAGGACTATCCTCTTCTCCTTCAGGAATTCCTATAAATTGAATATTTTATCTTTTAAAATGATCCCACAATTCTCTCAGGGAATTGTCTGTTTTCGTTTTCCATTTTTCTACCTGTTTGAAAGCTTGGGATCTTTCAAAAACCTCATCTTCCATTTTAGAGATCCTTTCTTCTGCCTGGGCCATTCCATTACTGAGGGATTCTACAGTATTTTGAAGTTCCTCAAATAACATTTTCATTTCCTTAGGCTCTGCTATGTCTTTTCTCATTATCTCCATAGCCCTGATAATTTTGTCTTTGAATTCATTAAATTCTTGAGACAACTTTTGAAGAACTCTTTGGATTTCTATTCCAATCTTTTCCTCTATTCTATTCATTTCATTTGCCATCCATATTCTGAATTCTATTTCTGACAATTCTTCCATTTGTCTATAAATGGTGTCTTCTGTTGTATCTCCTTTGTCATTCGTTGCGGGAGTTGATATACTCTGATTGTTCTTGTTACCAGCGTTCTTCCACTGGTTGTACCCCATGAGCATTTTCCACAATTTGGCAAGTAAAACTTGTATGGTGAGATTGGATTGGGGGCCTCAGGAAGTAGAGATAACCAGCCCTTACCAATGAGCTGGGGCTGGTGATTGGGACTTTTCTTCTACAGTTTTACAAAAGTCTCTTTCAGAGCTGTAGCCAGAGACTCTGAGGATCTGCTTGGTGCAATAGCACAAGCTGGCTCTGTCTTGTAGTCAGCCAGCCTCTACCCAATCATAATGGCTTGTGCTATTAGTCTGAAATCTCATCTGGGGAAAGATACAAGGAACTGTAGTGCCCTTCCCCCCACCAGTGAAGGCTGGAGGAGGAAAATTAGCTCCTCCCTCTACAAACAACTACCACTCAACCTCAGAAGGTCCCTGGGTGGACATCCCACATCGGGGGTTCTAATCCATCTGTCCTGGGCAGTACAATGGGGAGTCTCCAGCAGCCCTATATTCACAGGTATTTCTGTCCCAAGAACCTGAGGCACTAGAGCCTGGTTTCCTGCTGTGAGCAATGGAATAAGAAAGGAGTGCCCTGCCAAAGTCAGATGAAGGGAGACAGAACCTCTGCCTTCTACTCACTATTATAGCTCATTTGTCCCCCATATTTCCCTTTGTCCCTGCACCCTCAGATTCTACTGTAGTCATTGTTTTTGCACTGATATCCAGCAATCCACACAATGCCTAGGCCTCTCAGGGAATTGCCAAACACTCTAGGCTCTGAGGAGTGCAGGCCTCCAGCTGGCCAGGCAATGAGGGAAGGGTAAACTGGGAGTTCAAAATTATGGGGAAGATATTTGTTCAATTTGATGCTAGAAAATATGATGCCTAGGTTCACAAGTGGAGCCTCTCTGGATAAGGAGGCCCAGTGTTTAGTAGCTCTCTCCTGTGTGGTAAAATAAGAGGTCTTTTGTTCCCTGCTCACTTGTTGAGTGCCCAGAACAAGCCTCCTGTTTGGAGGAGGGGTCTCTGGTCCTCTTGGCAATGAGCTGTACCCCATGAGTTTGTTTCTTGGAGTCACAGCTTGCCTCAGCAGAGACAATGAGCACTTGTCTATCTTCTCTCTTAGCTCAGCTTCCCACTTTCGGCCTCCCTGAGTCCACTCTGTCCATTATTTCTCCCTGTGGACAGGAGCCTCTGTCAAAAGCTGTCTCTACTCAGTCATCTTGCTTTCTCTCTCTGTCTCTTATGCAATTTATCTTGAATAAGTCACCAGATAAATTTCCAAATGGTATATGTAAATTAAAGTAAATCAACTATTCTTAATATTAACAAATAGCAGAACTACTAAAATGTTTCTTTAAAATAAAATTATTAAGCTCTACCACTATAAATGTTGATTAAGTGGGTCTGTTACAGAGCCCAAGGTTATACTGTTAAACAAAACTCCTAATCATCATAGAAGGATTCCAATATTAAGAACAGTTGTTAGTACATTGAGTTGCATAAAGACGGCACCAGGGAAAGTGAGATCTGGATGGGCACTAGGTGACTCTTTGCCTCGCTGACGAAAAGTAACTAAACATGGGCAAAGGAGATCCTAAGAAGTGGAGAAGCAAAATGTCATCATATGCATTCTTTGTGCAAATTTGTTGGGAGGAGCACAGGAAGAAGCACCCAGATGCTTCCATCAACTTCTCAGAGATTTCTAAGCAGTGCGCAGAGAGGTGGAAGACCATGTCTGCTTAAGAGAAAGGAAAATTTGAATATATGGCAAAGGTAGACAAGCCCCATTATGAAAGAAAAGTGAAAACCTATATCCCTCCTAAATGGGAAATAGAAAAGAAGTTCAAGGATCCCAATATGCCCAGGAGTTCTCCTTTGACCTTTCTCTTGTTTGGTTCTGAGTATTGCTCCAAAATCAAAGGATAATATCCTGGCCTATACATTGGTGATGTTGCTAAGAAGCTGGGAGAGATGCGGAATAACACTGCCATGGATGACAAGCAGCTTTATGAAAAGAAGGCTGGAAAGCTGAAGGAAAAGTACAAAAAGGATATTGCTACATTCCAAGCTAAAGGAAAGCCTGATGCAGCAAAAAGAGGAGTCATCAAGGCTGAAAAAGGCAAGAAAATGAAAGAAGAGGATGAAGATGAGGAAGATGAAGAGGAGGAAGAAGATGATAAATAAGTTGGTTGTAGTGCAGTTTTTTTCTTATCTATAAAGCATTTAACCCCCCTGTACACAACTCACTCCTTTTATTTATTTTTTTTATTAGATCCATGGCATATTATGCAGCCATAAAAAGATGGAGACTTTATCTCTTTTATGTTTACATGGATGGAGCTGGATCATATTCTTCTTAGTAAAGTATCTCAAGAATGGAAAAAAAAAATACCCAATGTACTCAATACTATTATGAAATCAATATATAACCACCCACACTTTCATAAGAAAGATAAAACTCACTCATTTTAAAGAAAAAATTTGAAATGTTACGCTGTATAATATTTGTTTTTAAACTTTTTAGTGTGTTTTTTTTTTTTTTTTTTTTTTTTTTTCATAGTAACACACTACCAAATGTGTCTTTAAATAGCCCTGTTCTGGTGGTATTTTCAATAGCTACTAACTTTGCCTGGTACAGTATGGGGGTTATAATTTGACATGGAAATTTAAAGCAGATTCTTGTTGGTGCACAGCACAAATTAGTTATATATGGGGATGATAGGTTTTTTCATCTTTAGTTGTCTCTGATGCAGTTTATATGAAATAATTGTTCTGTTAACTGAATACCATTCTGTAATTGCAAAAAAAAGTTGCAGCTCCCTTGTTGACATTCTGAATGCTTCTAAGTAAATACAATATTTTTATTTAAAAAATTAGGAATAGTTGATTTACTTTAATTTACATATACCATTTGGGGAGATCTCTGGTGACTTATACTCAAAATTCCTCTCCTCTACCCCATCAATCCCTTTGCGCTCCTATTGTTGCCAGCTTTCCTAGTCTGCAGAACCTTTGTATTAGGGACATTCAAAAACCAACTATCCCTGCCCCCCTTCGGTATGTTAATGCTTAGCATATACATATTATTGGCATGCTGTAATCCAAAAGTTCCTCTTTCTTCCCATAATTTGATTTTTTGCATCTTTCTAATTTTCAACTTACTCACTTTATCAGTTATTTTCAGTATACCAAATACATTACTTATTTTTATCCTTTGGTTTGTTTTCAGTTGGTGAACAGTGAGAAATCTCTGTCAATTACAGTATCTGGAAACAAGTTGTCATTTGGTAATAATTAACTATTATTGGTTAATTAATTAATTAATATAATAGTATACCAGTATATAAAATCATACGTCTATAAATAAAGATATATCATTTTATAGATACACATATAGTATCATTTTCAGTTGATACATTCATAAACTTTAAGATTGTAAAATAATATGTAAATTACATAGGGCAGCTTAAATAATAAAGCATATAAACCATAATTCTTTGAGATTCTTTGAGACATGTATGATGCCACAAAGAATCAGGCAAATATAATCTCTATATTATTTTCAGGTTGGTACTTAAATTATTTACCTTAAATATGATGCCATATACGCTAGACTATACAACTTAGTGTAATGTTCTACTATGGACTAGATTGTCCATGCTAGAACATTAATTCTGTTCTATAAAATAATAATTCTATTTTATAAAATATAGAATAATATCCATGAGACCTTTCTGTGTGTAAATCAAAAAACTGATAAAATATCTCATCTAAATTACTAGCATGATTCTCCATATACTTCTTAATTATTCTATTCAGGATTGCATTAAATCTTTCCAGTAGTTCACTCTGGGAATTAAGCTGAAGTCTTGAATTACTTAACCTCAACTCTATTTCTTCACATTTGAAAGGAAATCTGTGTACTTGTTAAGATTAGTGGTAAAGTCCCCCATGAAGGATTATTCCCAGCAAAGATTTGCTTAATACTAGAGTGTCAACAGGGGCATAGAAAAGGAACCTAGTATATCCAAGCCATTCAGTGGATGCTACGTATACATGAGTGTAAAGTTAGCAAGGGCTCTTTTTGATATCTGCCCATTCATATTTTATAACATGTTTAGAAAGAAACATTATCACTTGCTATGATTTCCATATGAAGTGAAGTTTATCAATAATCTTTCTCTGATCATGTTGGTTCATAGAAGAGTGGCACTATATCAAGATAATTTTTTCCTTTGATGAAGGGTCCCAAGAGCCCATGTCTAGTGACTTCTGGATAATATCACTATGATTTATATGCTTGTCTCCTGGAAGATCTTCTAGAAAAAGTCACAGTAGTTCCTTTTTTTGTTTGTAACTTCTGTTTGGCATTCCTGATGATGTTTTCTCCAGCAGTAATTTGGAATTCTTATCTACCCATGTTTCCTTTCAGCTTCTGTAACTGTATAATTGCAGGGGGAGGATTGAAGAGCTTTTCGAGATTGTTCTACTCCTTTCAATGGACAAGTAGCACAGTGGTGAAAGTTATTAACTTGTAGCTCTTGCCATAAAATTTTTTCAGAGTACTCTAGGCAAGCATGATCATGTTATACTGCAGTGTCATACCTTTAGCTTCTTTTGACTATTCCAGGCCCTGGAGAAATAGTCTTTTCCCATTCCCTTCCCACACTTTTTATCAAGGTAGAGTTATCAAGCTCTATCAATCTATGGATTCTTTCCAGAGGCAGATTAGGCAACAGTTCTCTCCTTTCACTCAAAGCTCAGATAGCTTAGCAAAATACCTAATTCCTTCTTAGAAATAGCCTTAAGTCTTTCATAATATACATTAACAAAAAGGCAAAATTTAATCCTGTAAAAAAAAATCCTAACCTTACAAATTAACTTAACATCATCACTTAATAAACTAAGGATGACACTAAAGATTAAACAACCCTGGGTCTCTCATTGTATCTTGAAGAATTTTTATAGATTCCAAAGCATGCTTTCGATTTTCAAATTCAAGTAACAAAAACTGTATTTACCCTAATCTGGTAAAACTCAATTATTTAAGGCCAAGCTAATCAAAGTATTAGTTTATCTGTTTGTCTATTTACTAGAGAAAGAAAAATATTCCTGTTAGAAATTTGTTTTTTTTATCATTTGACCAAGTGAAAAGCAATACAAATAAACAAGAAAAACAATTTTCATTATACTATGAGGTCCATATTTCTTTGGGAATTCACATCATGTCCAAATTCAATTTTAAAAAATCACTCAATATTGATTGCCTCAATTATCAAGGTGAAATTCAAGGATATTCATTAGAATCTACTCATTAAAAGGAAAGTTTGTTTAGATAATTTAGAAAAAAAGATCAAAACAAAGAATTGTGCTTAAACTGACAAATTGCGTTAAACTCAACAATGCAGTCTGTTAACATTTGTACTTCTTGAAATATGACTCTATCTCACAAACCAGGTATCAATTCATTCATCTTCTTAGATGGAAGCATTAGACATTTCTTTAAATTTTGTTGAAGTATCCTATTTTTATAGTAATAGAGAGAAATATGCTGTGACTAGGAGGAGGGGTGACCTAAAAATGACATAGACTGAAATTGTTTAAGAAGCACACTTTTCTTTGTCTAAGGATCAAGACATCTCCTGAGGGTAGTTGAGAAATTTCTAAAATGATGAATCAAAGTTTCATGGTCTCATCTTTGTTTTACAGAGGATACATATCCTGTTTCCTTGATACCCCTAAAAAAAAAGAATACATTTCAGTAGAATAGACAGTTGAAATGCTCTATTTCTTTGACCTTTAAAATATTTTCAACTGTGAACAGCTGGCCACTCTGCCCCTTTCCCAGAGGCTGCTTAGACTGTAAACAGGAGGCAAAGTAGAATTGCAGCCAATCTAATCATGGAATATTGAAAAGGTCAAACCGTTGCCCTGGGCTACAAAATAATAAGATCTTCATTTAAAAGAATGCCAACTGTCCTAGCTAGTAAATGGAACAGAAGAAACTTATACTTTTTATAGAATTAGTATTTGGAAGCTATCTTCCATACATAAATTTCTGGTCTAGCAAAAGTATTACGGTGTTATTCAGAATTGTCCTGAAAAGCAGGAGTATCTACTCTGGCTATATTAAAAACATTTTCCATTTAAGGACAATGTATTTTGTTTGTAACAGTGTTTCAGTTAGGTTTCAGTTGGAGATGCAAAACTACTATGCAGTTTAAAGATTAAAGGGTGGTTATAGGGGTTAGACCATAGGAAATTGTTGAAACTGATGAAAATTTCTGTGGAAAGCTGTTGTCTCTATGCCTACTGATATATCTGACTTGCTTAATCAGCAAGGCCAATAGTTGGGAAGAAAAGCTGGATGTCAAACAGGGGAAAATGTGAACAAAATGAAACCAATAAGAACAAATTGGGACCTATGAGAACAAATAGAACTTATAAGGACAAAGTGAATTCCGTGTTTGTCTCCCATCACCTCCATCCTCAATAGTACAGTTAACCTATAGAATGAGTTGAAGCCCAAGCTACGGAGCTACACACATGGCTGAATCAGAACTTAGAGAAGTCTAAGGTGGCGATGTAGAGGATATTGAAGAGCTGTGGGATGGAATGCAGCTTGATGCTGACCAGGTGAGCCAACAGAACAGAAACATTGTGAAAAAGCAGCTCAAAGACCCTTTGTCAACTTTCAGAATTCAGTGGTTTCTATAGGACTTCTGCCTTTCAAATTTTGTGCATATTGCCTTTGTGGTAAACTCAAACCCCAGACTATGTATGTTTCAAATTTAGCTAGGTTGACACAGCAGCAAACCATAATGGCCAGTCAGGAGCAACATTTTCTAAGGGGGCTGAGGAGAGCAAGAAAACTATGCACAATGTTATGAAATGTAAATGTTGTTGGAGGTAATATTAGCGTGTCAAGAATTGTCCAGAATATTCTCTATCGTCTTATTTGTAGGACAAGAGCTAGACATATTCTGTTTAGAAAGGGAATTGGAAAGGTTTTCTATAGGGATGTTAAGCCATTGAACTTAAGTAAAAAGATACTTATAAGTGCTGAAGATAGCTGGAAAAAAATGTCAGAGTCAGGTTAAATCTCATTTTGCTTACTATATCTTGTAGGAATCCCTAAGGTGAATTTTATGCTAATATATAAAGAGTGAGTTTACATAGGATAAAAAACATACTTACCAGAGGAAACAGACATTTGGAGCAGATTCCCTTAGGGGAACATCTGAGCTATCTGATTAGAAATCCCTAGTGACCAATCAATTTGTCTTTCAGTTGAATCTCTGAAAAGTTTTTTTTTTGTTTGTTTTTAGTTGAATTGAAAGTTGCCTTTCTAAATCTTTTTGAAAATAACATTGTAATTTCAGCAACTTGTACATGGTCTAAATCCAACTGAGGAAACTATATTTTTATGATTGTCTCAGTTGTCTTGTTACATAAATGATATTTGTGTCCATATTTAGTAAAATAATTATGCACTGTTTTTTGGAAGCAGAGTCTTATTCTATCACCCAGACTATAATGTAGTGACATGATCATAGCTCACTGCATTCTCTGAGCTTGAGTGATCCTCCTGCCTCAGCCTTCCATGTAACTGGGACTACAGGTGCACGCCATCATACCTAGCTAATTTTTCCAATTTTGTAGAGAAAAGGCTCTTATGCACACTGGTCCTAAATTACTAGCCTCAAGTTATCCTCCCCTCTGGACCTTCCAACATGTTAGTATTACATGTGTGAGCCACCATGCCCCAGGGCTTGCACTTCTACCAATATCACAGATGTCACAAAAAGTCCTCATGAATTTTACTGTATTACTTAACTGTATCAATAATATGACCCCTTTGTGTTAAGTAGCATTAGAAGAGGTTGGAAATGACTGCCCTGGCTTGTTTCCCTTCAGCTATTATCACGTGAATTTGAAATTCCCAATCATGTTCTTTAAAAAAATAAATCATAGCCTATAGCAACACAGTGGGTGATCAGTTAATTAAAATTAATTACATTGGACTGCATTCGAATGGCTTGAGGAAAATAGGATGTAGTTGCTCTGATTTCAAAGCTCACAAAAACCCTTTGAAAATCACTGGAGAAACTGCCATAGAGACTTTTCCAGACAGTCCTGTATGGTTGCATTAGTTCTTCAGTCCCAGACCATATGTGCATGTGTGTATGCACACACGCATGCACACACACACACACACACACAAATACACACAGTGGGAGAGACAGAGATACCCTCCCTAGGTTTTATATTAATGGTATTTCCCTTTATACCTTTTTTATAAATAAATAAATACTGTATATAGATTATAATCTCTTTGTCAATTATTTTTACACAGTGTTGTCTTGTGTAAATAAAAATTCTGATTGTATACTTTTCTATCTTTTGAACTAAAAAAAAAAAAAAAAAGATATCAAGTTTTGAGAACTTGCCTAAAAACACTGACAGAAAATAGCTCATTTTCTCTGGAAACTTCTATTTGTACTCTACCAAATACAGTCTATCTAATATAACTCAACATTTCAATCATTGGAACTATGAGGTAATAGTTAGGAAAGACTTGGTTCAACTTATTCCAAGGCCATCTTGCCATGTACTTGAAATTTTTAGGGTTTTAGCTCCCTACACGCAGATTATGTATGCATGTATGCACTTTTGTGTTTTTCAGCATTCTGCAAATATACGTAAAATATTGCTTAATTATATTTGACATTTTAACAAATTAATTCTTGGATAAATTACAGTTTTAATTCTTTTCTGCAAAGTACTTCAGTAAATTCTGTAGCCAGAAGGACATTGAGTCCTTTGAACATGGTTATACTTTGATACATTTATCAGTGTCTGAAAATAAAAAAAAAGTGAAAGAAATTAAGGAAATAAAATAAGATACTCTGAAAAAATAAGCTAATACCAACTTTTGTTAGACTTACATTTTTAAACATCCCTTTCTAATTTTTTTCTACTTTTATTTATTTATTTTATTTTTTTAGTGGCTTAATGTCCCTTTATTTTCTAAGATCTTCTCATGATTACATGGAACCATGGACCAGTATGTTTGGTCTTTATATTTCCATGTAATTAGGAATTGATGTCTATGTACTTTTTTGATTTTTTAAAAAAGTGATTTATGATAAATGAGTTTCTTTTTATAATTCAGGATCATAATGATAATTTCAAGTACAGAGGACAAAATTCTTCAGGGAATATCTATCTACTGAAATTTAATCTTTTGTACTTATTTGCCTAAGAGATGTGGCTAAAATAATTCCACCTGTCTTTTAGATTTACAGCAGAAAAATAAGATATGGCTAAGAGTGAAATGCTTAAATATTCCTTTTAAAAAACTTAGAGAAGAGTGACAGACTAGGAAGATCCACCATCAAAACAACCAGAAACTGGTTGAACTAACCTTATAGGAACTCTGGAAAAAAGTCAAAGGCCTACAATGATCAAGAAAGTGCCTAGTCATGAAAAAGTCGTGTTCAAAATGATAGAAAATTTTGTGGCATTTTTAGCTGCTTTCACCCCCCCTGTTCTTCAGTGTATGTGGTCTTTGTCTGAAGGAAGCAATAGCCCAGATCCCCATTCCTTCCCTTGAACCTGAGGGAGCAAAGAAAATATTGTTTAGACCAGTCTAAGTCACAGAAAAGCTGCCTGAAGGACTGGCTTCTGTCTTAACCTAACTCAGATCTCAGGGTGGGAAACATGCTGCTCACCTCTCAGGAAAGTTGTAAGGAGGGTGGCACCTGTGGCTCAACGGAATAGGGTGCCAGCCCTGTATGCTGGAGGTGGCAGGTTTCAAACCCAGCCCCAGCCAAAAACTGAAAAAAAATAAATAAATAAATAAATAAATAAATAAGAGGAATGAGTGAAAGTTGTAAGAAAACTACAGATCTACAGATACATGGGGCAAGATTTTAGACATAAAATAGACCACCCAAGATACCCAGAAGAATCTAGAATGAAACTTTGGTAAATTAAGACATTCAAAACCAGCTGTGTATACAAGGTAATATAAGAAAGCCAATACAGAGCAGAACAACATGCATGCTAAGAAAACACCTGGAAAGAACTTTAACGTTCACCTTAGGCTGATCCCTAGTTTTAGAGAACGTCCAGCTAATCAATGAAGGACTTTCTCAGCACAAAGTCCATCTGCAAGCAATGACTGGAAAGTATGGCTGTATTTTCTAATGCCAGATTTTCAACAACAACAACAACAAAAAAATCATAAAGTATACAAATAAATAGGAAATCATCACCCATTCAAAGGAAAAAAAAAAAAAAACAGATTGGCAGAAACATCCATGAGGAAGCAGAGACAGCAGGCTAACTAGAGAAAGGCTTTATAAAAACTGTTTTAATATGCTTAAAAAGTTAAAAATAAACAAGAAAAGGGAACTAAAGCAACATCAAAAAATGATGTGAGGAGGATGAAAAAAAAAATGATGCATGAACAAAATAAAACTATCAACAAAGTGGTAGAAATTACATAAAGGAACCAAATACAAAATCTGGATCTGAAAACAGCACAATAACTAACTTGAAAAAAAAAACTCAATGTTCAGCAGAGGGGTTTAACAGCAGATTTGAGCTAACAGAACTCAGAATCAATCACTTTAAAAACAGGAAAATTGAAAATATCATATTTGAGGAGCAGAATAATAAAGAGTGAAGAAAAGTGCCAGAGCTCAAAGAGCCAGATCTCAAGGGATACCATCAAGCAAACCAACACATATATTAAAGAAATTTAAGATGAAGACAAGAGAGAAAATGACAGAAAAAATTATTTAAAAAGATAATTACCTAAACTTCCCAAATTTGAGGAGACATGAATCTATAAATCCAGAAAGCTCAACAAACTCCAAGGATAAACTCAAAGACACCACACATCAAAACACATTAGGAAAAAAAGCTGTGAAAAGGCAATGACAGAGTATCTTAAAAGGAGCAACAGACAAATGACTTACCATGTACAAGGGATTCATAAAATTGTCAACAAATTTATCAGTATAAACCTTAAAAATCAGAAGACAATAGAGGGTTATATTTAAATTGATGGGGGAAAAGACTGCCAGCAAAGATATCTATGGATAGCAAAACTATAGCTCAAAAATGAGGGTGAAATTAGGACATTTTCAGATAAACAAATGCTGAGAGAGATTATTATACCAAGAGCTTCTCTCCAAGGAAGCTTAATGGAATTCTTCAAATTGAAATAAATTGACACTAGAAAGTAAATTGATTCCATAAAAAGATACAAAGTTCTCTAATAGAAGTAAATACATGAACAAATATTAAAAAATTGGTATTATATACTTTTAGTTTATAATTCCACTTTTTTATTTTCTGCAAGGTTTAAGACATAAAAATTTAAGCATAAAAATAATTGATTTTAGTATTCCTATACCAATAATGGGTAGAACATACTGACAGACAAATCAATAAGGAATAGGAGACCTAAAAACTTTATAAACCAATTGGACCTAACATATGTACATAGAATACTCTGCTCAACAACAGAAGAATACATATTTTTCTCAAGTGCTCATAAAATGTTCTCCAAGACAGACCATGTTAAGCCCAGAACAAGTCTCAAAACATTTAAAAATATTGAAATTATACAAAATATGTTTTCCAATAATAATGCAACAGCACCAGGAATTAATAATAAAAAGAAAACTGAAAAAATGAGAAATATAAGAAAATTAAACAATATACTTCACAAGGAATGTGTCAAAGAGTAAATCATAAGAGTGAATAAAAACAAAACATAGCATACTAAACTTACACAACAAATTGTATATGGTGATAGAAGGAAAATTTATAGATATAAATTAAAACATAAGTAATGAGTTATCTGCATACTACTTCAATAAAAATCCGATAGGTGGGAGGGGGAGGAGTAGTTGGGTAAATTCACACTGAACTGGTACAATATACACATTCTAAGTGAAGGGCATACTTATAACTTTGACTTAAAATGTACAAAAGAATATTATATAACCAAAACATGTGTACTCCATATTTATTTTATAGAAAACAAACAAGAAAATAAACAAAAATAAAAAGTAATGGCCAGGTGCAGTGGCTCATGCCTGTAATCCCAGCAATTTGTGAGGATGACATGGGAAGATCATTTAAGGCCAGGAATTTGCAACCAGCCTAGGCAAAATAGGAGACTGTTTTTCTATAAATAAAAAGAGAGAAGAGAATAAATAACAGAAGATCTCAAATAAATAGCCTAACTTTATAATTTAAGGAACAAAAACTTTAATAACAAGTGGCCCAAATATAGAAGAAAGGAGGTAACAATTATGATACAAGTGAATATAATGAAGTAGAGAATATAAAACAATAGAGAATTTCAATAAAGTCAAATATTTTTTATAGAGATCAACAAAATCAGTAATCTTTTAGCTATATTAACTAAGGAATAAGATTCAATATACTAAAGAAAAAAGAAGATGCAAACATGACCAATTTTACATAAATAAAAAATAATAATAGAATAGTATGTATAATAGCATACCAATAATTTGCCTTAGGTAAAATAGACAAATTCCTAGAAATGCACAATTTACTGAGAGATAATCATGAATAAATAGAAAGTCTGAATAGACTTATAAAGAATAAGAAGTTTAATGAATAATGAAAATCCTCCCCAACAAAAATAGGCCCTGAATTATGTAGCTTCCTTGCTTAATACTATCAAATACTTAAAGAAGATACTTTTTCACCATTGAGTATGATACTAGTTGTGGGATTGACATATGTGGTCTTTATACATTGAGGTAGTATACATTCCTTATATATCTAGGTACATAGTTTATGATCATTTTTTACCATGAAAGGGTTTTGAATTTTCTCAAATGCTTTTTAAGCATTTATCAAGAAAATCACGTGATTTTATCCTTCATGAAAATATTTGTTGCATCAGCTTTGAACCACGTGATAGTATTTTATAATGTCTAAACTATTCTGAAAATAAAAAGTTTAGTCTCCTGTATCCCTTTGGTTCTTTCCTATTTGTTTAGTTCCTTAATCTTGTAGGTACCTTCTCTTCATTTCTTTCTTCTCTTCCAAAGCCATAATGTCAATTCATCCTCTCAAGTGCTCAGAAATCACAATGCTAACTCACTTACCTTAAACCCTGCTGCCTAACCTATGCCAAGATATTTTAAATGCTGGTGAAACATGAGGATGTGGAGAAATTAAAACCCTTGTGCATTGTTGGTGGGAATGTAAAATGGCATAGCTGCTGTATTGCAGCCCAATTCATAATTGCTAAGTCATGGAAGAAGCCCAAGTGCCCATTGACCCACAAATGGATTAATAAATTGTGATATATGTACATCATGGATATTATGCAGCCTTAAAAAAAGATGGAGACTTTATCTCTTTCATGTTTACATGGATGGGGCTGGAACATATTCTTCTTAGCACAGTATCTCAAGAATGGAAGAAAAAGTATCCATTGTACTCGGCCCTAATATGAAACCAATTATAGCCCAAGAATATGGGGAAAGGGGTTAGGGAGGGGAGAGGGGAGGATGGGTGGAGGGAGGGTAATTGGTGGGATCACACCTACAGTGCATCTTATAAGGGTACATGTGAAATTTACTAAATGTAGAATACAAATGTCTTAACACAATAACTAAGAAAATGCCATGAAGGCTATATTAATCAGTTTGATGAAAATACTTCAAATTGTATATAGAACCAGCACATTGTACCCCACCATGGCATTAAGGTGCACAGCTATGATTTACTTAAAAAAAAAAAATAGAATCACCATCTGATACAACAATCTTCTACATACATCCCCAAAGGAATTTAAAGTAGAGATTCAAATGAATATTTGGAAATCAATATTCATAGCAGTAGTTTCTACAATAGTCAAGAGGTGGAAGCAACTCATGTCCATCAATGGATGAATGGATGAACAAACATGGTACATCCACACAAGGGAATATTATTGAACCTTTAAAAAGGAAGGAAATTCTGACACAGGATACAACATAGATGAACCTTGAGAACACTGTACTTAGTGAAATAAGCCACTCACAAAAGGATAAATATTGTATGATTCCATGTACAGTATAGGAGGTGCATAAAGTAGACAAATTCATAGAACTAGAAAGTAGAATGTTAGGTTGGGAGTAGGAGTGAATTGGAAGTTAGTGTTTAATAAGTACAGAGTTCCAGTTTGGGAAGATGAAAAGGTTCTGGTGATGATGATTTCACAACGTTGTGAAAGTATTTTATACATTTACCACTGAATTATACATTAAAAATGGTCAAAATTTTAAATTTATAGCTTTCATATTAATACTATAACTCAATTATAGCTCAAGAATATGGGGTAAGGGGAGAGGGATTGGAGAGGAGGGGGAAGGATTGGTGGAGGGAAGGTAATCAGTGGGACCACATCTACAGTGCATCTTATAAGGGTACATGTGAAATTTACTAAATGTAAAATACAAATGTCTTCACACAATAACTAAGAAAATGCCATGAAGGCTATGTTAACCTGTTTGATGAAAATATTTCAAATTGTATATAAAACCAGCACATCATACCTCATGATTGTGTTAATGAACACAGCTATGATTTAATAAAACATTTTTTAAATTTAATGTTACCTGTATTTTACCACAGTGAAATATACGAATATATATATTGTTTTAAAAAGTATATGTACCACCAAAACTATTCAAACTCTTCTGAAAAAATGAGGAGAGAACATTTTCAAACTATGAGATGAGCACTACTGTCATGTCAAAGCCAGATAGATTCCATAAGAAAACAATAGAACAATACTCCTGTGAACATCAATGCAAAAATTATTTAAAAAATAATAGTTACCCAAATTCAGAAGCATATTTAAAGGAGCATATACAATAATCAAATGTGATTTATTCCTAAAGAAATAAGGAATTCACATACACACACATGCACATGGTGCCAAAAAATGTATACTCATTTTAAGAAAGAAAAAATGCATTAAATTGGTAATATTCAAGTAACTTTTGACCTCTGCTATTACAAGATGTTCTCAACATAACTTGTATTCATCTTTTATTATTGATATATATTAAGTATTACAATTTTGATATAGCTTTTCTTTTTTCTTAAAATGTGTATATGATTTTTTGGCACCCTATGTGTGTGTGCATATTTCTAAAAGTTGCTATTTTGCAACTGTTACAACTGAAAATAGCCACATGAACAGTTTCTTGGGCTTAAACTATTAATACTATGAATCCCCATTCACAAAAATTGTGTCACTACTCAATGGATGGACCATTACAGGTAATCAAATCACATCACCTCTAATGGAAAAATGCCAATAATCAGCTTTACAAAACACACATCAGTTCTCTAGAATAGTTATCAACATAGAACTGGAGAATGAGTGTCTATGGAAACTTCCGTGTGTGTGATATCAGTGTATAGAATATTATTAACAACCATTTAAACATTTATATTCAGAAACTCAGCCCTTGCTAAATAAGCAAGAACAAACAAATTTACTTTTAGCTTAATGATTTTAAATACCAATACTGTACTCTATCTTATCTTTCATAAATAAAAATGTTTTATCTAGAAGATCCCTGTTCTCAATGAGCACTCTGAATTTTATACTACATACAAGGCCACCTTTCATTGTCTAAGTTTCCTTATTAATAAACATGTAGTTCAAGCATTCACAGATAGTAAAGAAGAATTACTCTCTCTCTTATTAATGTTCACTTAGGCAACTTAGGAAATAGAGGATGTAACTGACTCTACTATTAGCCTTACAAAAATCAAAGAGGAAATAAGTTGGACACAAATGAATTGGAATACAGTAATCACTGACATTTTATGCTTCCAAATTGTGTGCCTGAGAAAATGTATTATCCTAATGATGTCTGGTGATTCTCAGTGCTAACTTAAGAGGGCCTTTTTTGCTCAATTCATATTGAAAACAACTTTGTAGCCAAAAATACATGAGCGTGAGATTAGTGATTGATTGAATGTCATAATGCATATGGTCTATTTTATTTTAGCAGATCTTTATGATCAGATGCTTCATTATTTATCCAAAGATAAAATATCCTCAAGTGTTTTTCATCTTTCCAATGTGTCTTGAGATGATAAATACCTTTCATATAACTGTATTGACATTCAGTCTCATTAACTGGTCTGTCATCAGTTGGATCTCTTATTTTCCCAAAGATCACATCGTCTATTTAAAGCAATGAATAGAATATCTAGGGGCATATATTGAAAATCTATTCTTTGGCCTATTCTGTTTGGAAACTGACAATGCAACCTAAAAATATTACCATTGCATGAGGAGCTAAGGAAAGTAAAGTTATCTTAATCATAATGTATTTGTACTCACTTGGGCTATTTTCATCCATCAAGAAGATATATTTATTGAGCTCCTAAAGCAAAAGACATCTTAGTGGTGATACGTGTTAGTAATACATGAAGAAGACATGGTTTTGTCATTCCTAGTTCTGTCAATGCTATTATTCAGATTCTGTGAATACTACACATGTAGCTCGAATGACCGAGATATACAAAAGAGCAGAGTCAGCATTTAGGTCGCTTTTTTCCATTCCACAATAAAAATACATAGTCAATTGTTTGTCATAATTAGTAATAGGTTGACCGGCTAATTGAATCCATCCAAATGGTTGCTCTAGTAAGCCTATGTGCAGAGAATCACAGATAAAAATGTATATGCAGCACTAAGAGGAGAAAGTAGAGTAACTGGAAATGAGAAGACACAGATTCCCTGTCTAATGACTTATTTTCTGTAGCCTCATTTCTTCCTCTGTTAAATGAAGATAACATTCCATATTTTGTATACCACTCAAAATTGTTAGATTCATGGGTAAATGTAAATGTGAAACAATTTTGTGTACCCATGTTTCAAAGCACTTTATAAAATGCTAGGTTTCATGTTTGTTTTGCTGCATAAATCAAATAGGAGTATAGGCACCAACAATTTGAAATGTTTTTTTTTTTTTTTTTCGTGCAATTATTTATGTAATTGCATTATGGAGGAAGTAATATTTCAGTCATGGTCTATTCACTCTTTTATTAAATAAAAGGTGGAATATTCATGTATTTATTTGATAAACATTTATTAATGGCACCTCCTACGTGCCAGATATTGCTCTAAGGGTAAGGGATACCTAAATACATAAAAATTATAAATCTCTGCCTCATGATACTTACATTCTAATGGAGGAGAATTAAATAAATTAGTAAATTATATAATATTTTGGTGGTTAGTTCTATGGAGAAAAAGATAAATCAAGTAGGAGTATAATGGGGGCGTAGTAGTAAATACTCACTGAAGTGATTTCAATTTTTGTTTTGATGTCAAGGTAAATCTAACTGAATATATTTGACATTGGCACGAACACCTTAAGGACATAATGGAGCAGCCATGACTATAATGGGGGTTGGAAGGGAATAACATTCTGGGTGGAGGAAACAGAGTTCAAAGGTAGGCAATATTTTCCAGGAACAGAACCAAGATTGGGGCAATTGAAGGGAGAGAGCAAGGGAGAAAATAGTGATGAGGTTGGAAATTTTTACAGTTTAGGAATTCATAAGTCATTTTACAGCTTGGAATTTACTTTAAGTGAAATGAGGAGGCACTGGAGTGCTTATTATTTAAACAGGTCACTCTGGCTATTTTATTGTGAATACAGGTGGAGCTGAGGGTCAAGAGTGAAGGAAGGAGAACAATTAGGGTGACATTGTAATTATACAAGGAAGAGATAGTGGAAATTTAGCCTAGAGTGGCAGCAGTAGAGGTGGTGAGAATGGTCATGATCAAGATATTTTTTCAGTAGAGCCAATGGGAAGATTTCTTAATAAACTGAATTATAAGATTGAATGAAAGAGAGAAGTTAATAGGTTTTTCCAGGTTTCTTTTCCTACATTTCTAGAAATGTGAAGATTCAATAGCACAGAGGAAAATATGGTTGTAGAAATAAAATTATTATTTTTAATTTATAATTTTTAATGATTTCATTCTAATTATTTGTGTTTTTATTTTAATGTCTAAATATTAAGGTAGTACATGAGTTTTTGTTACATGGATGAATTATATAATGCTAATGTGGGCGTTTTAGTGCGCTTATCACCATAGTATACATTGTACTCAACGGGTAAGTTTTATCCCTCCCCCCTTCCCACCATACCCCTTCTTAGTTTCCAAAGTCCTTTATACCACTATATAACCGCATTTACCCATTGTTATCTCCCACTATTACTGAGAACATGTGTTGTCTATTTTCAGATAAGGTGATATTAGAAGTTTCATTTTTATGTGTTAATTTGAGATGCATATTAGATAAATAAGCAGAAATATCAAGTGGGCAGTTGCATATAAGAAGTTGAAGAGAGTATTCCTAGCTGTACATATTAATTTGTGAATTATTAAGATATGGATAGTGTTTAAAGCTATGGGACAGATGAGACCACCAATAGAGTGATTATATATAGGGATGACAAGATGTCTAAAGTCTGAGCCCTGGGATGCTCCAAAATTAAGAGATTATAGGGATGAAAAGGAGACTGAGAGGATCAATTTATGGAATAAGAGGCAATACAAGGGCTTTGGGGACATACAAGATGAATGAAGGTGATTGGAAAGGATAGGTGTTTAACTGTGTCAAGTGGAATACATATACAGTAATGTTGTTTATATTTTTAAGAAGTGTGGCATACATTACCAGAAATGATAACCATAAAATAACAGTAGCCTATTTTTTGAGTACTTTGTGTGTAACAGGCAGTATAATTAGTGCTATACATGCATAATCTAATCTGTGCAGCACCACAGATTAGATTATTTCAATTTTATAGATAGATAAAATGATCTCTACAAAGAGTAATAATCTCAAACCATGCTTTGATCTTTTTTCTAAAACAGTTTCAATGAAACTTTAAGTCTAGGTGGGCACCAGCTACTAAGTCTAGTAGTCCCAGCTACTCAGGAGGCTGAGGCAAGAGAATGACCGAAGCCCGAGAGCTGGAGGTTGCTGTAAGCTGTGACACCACAGCACTCTACCGAGGGTGAAAAAGTGAGATTCTGTCTCAAAAAAAAAGAAAGAAAGAAAAAAGAAAACAAAGAAAGAGAAGAAACTTTAAGTCTAATGACCTTATTTTTAATAAAAAATCTGGCACCCTCTTTACTGTGCAGAAATTAAGTTGACAGTCCCAATAACCTCTGTGCACACAAACACAACTATTTAACTTAAAGTAGAATTTTAAAAGTATATCATAATAAAATGATAAGATGGAAATATATAGATACTTGGACTTGACTACAATAGATGACACAATGCCAATACCTATATACCCATATAATTTACTGCAAGTTTGACAGCTAAAAATTCAAACCAATTTAGGAAATTTAAATTGTCAATTCAAATACCATACAATTTTCTGAATAATGAGCAGGTCTTAATAAAATTCTACATAAACTAAGGTACATTATTACCCCATTATTCCCTCAATGTATGTGCTAGTTACATTGTTGAAAAATGCAATGCTTATTAAAATTAACCAAATTGATTTAGTTTGTATGTATCCTAGAATTAAATTTTATAAGCTCAGATAATTTTCTAGGCTCAGATATTTCTTTAGCTCAGATAATTTTTTTTTTTTTTTTTTTACGAAATGAGTTCTAGTCTTTTTTACTTTTATTTTTTATTTATTTTTTATTAAATCATAGCTGTGTACATTGATATGATCATGGGGCATCATACACTATCTTCATAGACCATTTGACATATTTTCATTCCACTGGTCAACACAGCCTTCCTGGCATTCTCCAAGTTATTGTGCCAAGACATCTACATTCCTGGGAGAAGGTCAGACAATATTTCTTAAATGTCTAACAGAACATTCAAAGTTATAGGATCAAAACACAGTATCATTTTCTGTGGTGCCTCCTTATTGAATCTCTAGCTCTTGGTCACTAAATACTAGGAGAACTCACTCCCTACAATTTTCATGACTTAAAATTGTCTTCTAAAGTTTCTAAAATCATCTCTAGGATCCAGATCCAGTATCATTCCTTTTGAGAACTAATGTTCTGGAATGCGCTCTCCCTCTTTTTACTCTCTTTTCCCTGAAAATGAGTCCAAGAGATCATCAAAACTATTAACTCTTAACCAATCAAAATGTATTGCAGTAAGATCTCCATTAACATGGAATGAATTAAATTTTGAAATGTTTCATGGTTTAAATGTTAGAATGTGAAGAGCATATCTTTCTCCCCAACTGTAATCCCCAAAACCAGTCTCACTAGGGCATTCTGTCAAAGTGGTTTTTTTTTTGTTGTTGTTGTTGTTTGTTTGTTTATTTTGCAGTCACAAAGACCCATCCTAAGCTATGAGCCAAACAAACCATTAATGTGGAGAAAAATTACTGGAAGTTTGTTTGATTTTTTTTTCCTTTGAAATTCATTAATTATTTTTAGGTACAAATAGCAAATGAAGTACCTGAGGTAAATGGCACTAACAATATTTTGATTGCCTCATATACTAAAACTAAGCAAATTGATTTTACTTTTAAAACTTCTGAATTAGAAACTGGGAGAAAGCTCTAACTTTACAGGCTGAATATCAGACACAAAGTTCTAATGCATTGAATATTTATTAATAAATAATATTTGTGATAAAATTTACATATTTTAAGTTTGCTTTTATTCCTAATTTTTAAAAAAGTGAGTCAGTAATGATATGAACAATTCTTTTTTTTTTTTTTTTTTTTTTTGGCAGTTTTTGGCTGGGGCTCAGTTTGAACCTGCCACATCCGGCGTATAGGGCCAGCGCACTACTCCTTTCAGCCATAGGTCACCCAGATATGAACAATTCTTAAAAGTGCTATCTAGAATACTAATTGTGCCAAATCCTTGACTATCTGTGGGAGAAAAATATTCCCGAATGAAAGCTTTCTTTTTAAGCCCCATTAACTCTTCCTTTTTGATACTATCTTGGATCAACACAGTCAAGTGTTCTACATTATATAATTGTCAAAATTTAGATAGTTTATAATTTTACAACTATTTTTAACAAGTGTCACTTTTAGTGTGCCAAATGCCAGCATCATTAATGGCAAAGCACAGATAACATTTGATCTAGCCAATGTAGCTGGGATTTTTTTTTTTCTTCTGTTTTTTTTTTTTATTTTCTGGTTTAGTATAGAAACTGCATTGCCCCCATCCTTGCTCCTGGCATTATATCCTGATCGTGTTCTTTAGAATTTTGGAGAAGTGTTAGGTTATCGTATGTCTTACAGGATAACCCTAATGATTGGGAGGGTGGAAATATCATTAACAGAACCATGGGACAATAAAGAGAGACTTACCTGAAGAAAAGATAGACATTTTGTTTTAGATAAAGTGTGTCACATTGGAATATTCAAGTGATGCCATCTAGTAGATGGGTGGAGATAAGAAACTAGCGCTTGTGACGATCAAAGCTTGAAGTCAAAAAGACCAGAGATGATAGTTGGAACCACAGACATAAGAAGATTGATGAGAAAGAGCAGAATAAGGGAAAGAACATATGCAATTTGGGCTTATCATATTTTTGAGAAGATATAAATTGTCCATAACGTTGATTGAGAATAGTCCATACTTCTTTCCAAAGATGCTGTATTAGTTTGCAATCCTATTAGCAATATAAAAGTGTTCCTTTCTCTATACAACCACATCAGCATCTGCAGCTTTAGAACTTTATAATGTACTCCATTCTCACTGGGGTTAGGTGACAGTTGAGGATGATTTTGATTGGCATTTCTTTAATGATCAGGGACAGTGAGCAATTTTTGGCATGCTTGTTGGTCATTCATTTGTCTTCTTCAGAGAAATTTCTGTTCACGTCTCTTGCCTACTGATAGATGGGATTGTTTGCATTTTTTGTTGATTAATTTCAGTTCTCTGTAAATTCTAGTTACCAACCCATTGTCAGATTCAAAATATTCCATTTGATCCTGCAATCCTATTAGTAGGTACCTACCAGGAAGAAAAAAAAAAATGACATTTTATCATAAAGACATTTGCAATAGACCATTTAATGCAGTTCAATTTACAATTGCCAAGATGTAGAATCAATCCAAGTGCCTATTAATCCATGACTGGATCAATAAACTGTGGCATATGTATACTATGGAATATTATTCAGCCATAAAAGGATGGAGACTTTTCATCTTTTGTATTAACTTGTATGGAGTTGGAGAACATTATCCTTAGTAAATTATTACAACAATGGAAAAGCAAGTATCTAATGTACTCAAACTAACATGAAACCGGTAGATGAAGAAATATACACCCACACAAGAGAAAAGATTATATCATCAGCAGGGAGCAAGAGTTTGACCTCCTCTGCACCCATTTATATGCCCTTTATATCCTTCTCTTGCCTGATTGCATTGGCTAGTACTTCCAGCACAATGTTGAATAATGGTGGCAATAGTGGACATCCTTGTCTGCTTTTCTATTTCTAAGTGGAAAAGCTTTTAGTTTTACTCAATTCAGTATAATGTCAGCTGTGGGTTTGTCATAGATGGCTTCAATCGATTTAATAAATGTGCTACCTATGCCTATTTTCATAAGTAATCTTGTTCGAAAAAGATGCTGAATTTTGTCAAATTTTGCATTTATTGAGAGGATCATATGGTCTTCATTTTTGCTTCTATTGATATGATGTATTACATTTATAGATTTGTTTGTTAAACCAGCCTTGAATCCTTTGGATGAAGCCTACTTGAACGTGGTGTATAATTTTTTTAATGTGTAGCTGCAATCTATTAGCTAAGATTTTGTTGAGTATTTTTGCTTCAATATTCATTACTGAAATTGGTTTGCAGTTTTCCTTCTTTGTTGGTTCCTTTTCTGGTTTGGAAATTAAGGTAATGTTTTTTTTTTTTTTCTGTTTAATGGATCTTTATGGAACAATTTATTTAACAAATGCAGATTTCATGTTCTTTTGTGTTACACGATACATTCACCAAATTAGATGATATGTTGGACCATAAACTCAGTATTCACACATTTTAAAATCGTCCAGAGCATGTTTTCATTGTAACATAGTATGTGATACCTCCATTATTTCAAAGTGTGCTACTTAATTTCCATATATTTGAGGGTTTCCAAGATATCATGTTGCTATTGGCTTCAAATTTGATTATTTTGGTCAGTGAAATCAAGGTAATGTTAGCATCATAGAACATGTTGGGGAAGTTTCCTTCCTTGTCATGTTTTGGAATAGGTTCTGAAGTATAGGTACAAGCTCATCTTTGAAGTTGTGATAGAATTCTGATATAAAGCCATATGGTCCCACCATATTTTTTTTCTTTTGGAAACTTTTGTGGTTCCTGCAATCTCAGTGCTTGATATTGGTCTGTTCAAGAGATCTATTTCTTTTGGGTTAAGGGAGATGGTGTGGTTCAAGGTATTGGTCCACTTCCTCTACATTGTCGAATGTCTGGGCATAGGCTTATTAGTAGTAGTCAGAAATAATCTCTTGTATCTCTGTGGTATCAGTTGTTATTTACCACTTTTTGTTTCTAATTGAGGTGGTTAAAGACTTTACTTTTCCATATCTGGTTAATCTTGCCAATCATTTATCAATTTTATTTATCTTTTCCAAGAACCAGTTTTGGATTGATTAATTTTCTGAATGATTCTTTTATTTTTAATTTCATTTATTTCTGGTTTAATTTTGGTTATTTCTTTTCTTCTGCTAGGTTTGAGGTTGGATTGCTCTTTCTTTTCCATTTAATTAAGACAATTCATTATATTGTTGGTGTGCTCTCTTTTTGTTTCTTGGGGGTAGGCATCTAATGTGATAACTTTCTCTCTTAGGACAGCTTTTGCAGTGTCCCATCGGTTTTGGTAGCTTGTGTCTTCATTGTTGTTATGCTCAAGGAAGTTAATGATTTTCTTTTTTTTCTCTTTCTTGAACCAACTTTCATTCAGCATACGGTTGTTTAATTTAATGCCTTTGTGTGAGAAGAAAATTTTTGTTGGAGTTGAGTTCCAACTCTATTGCCTTGTGATCTGAGAAGATACATGGTATATTTTCAATTCTTTGGATTTTGTTGAGGTTTGATTTGTACTAGGATATGATCTATTTTGGAGAATGTTCCATGGTGGATGAGAAGAAGATATAGTCCTTAATTTGGAATGGAGAACATATGTATATGTCTATTAAGCACAGTTGTTCTAGAGTCAGACTTAAGTCCCCTGTATCTATGTTTAGTTTCTGTTTAGAGCACATTTCTAGCTGTCATAGGAGTAGAGGAGTGTTAAATTACCTTGCTTTTTTTTTTTAGAGACCGAGTCTCATTTTGTTGCCCTTGGTAGTGTGCCATGGCATCACAACTCACAGCAACCTCCAGTTCTTGGGCTTAGGTGATTCTCTTGCCTCAGGCTCCCACATAGCTGGGACTACAGGCACCTGCCACAATGCCCGGCTATTTTCTTGTTGCAATTTGGCTTGGGCCAGTTTTGAACCCACCACCCTTGGTATATGGGGTTGGCACCCTACTCACTGAGCCACAGGTGCCATCCAAATTCCCTTGCTGTTATATTGTTATGTGATATCATATTGCTCAGACTAATTAAGTTCTATTTCAAAAATCTGGGAGCATTTAAATTGGGTGCATAATATTTAGAAGTGAAATGTCCCTTTCTTGCATTATTCCCTTGACCAATATGAAGTATCAATCTTTGACTTTTTGACTTTAGTTGCGTTAAATCCACTCGGATCTGAATGTAAGATTGCAACCCTTCTTTTTTTTCTGATTTCCATTTTCTTGAATTATCCCTTAATGCTGAGTTTTACTTTGTCCTTTGAAGCTAGGGGTATTTTTTCCAGACAGCAAATGGAAGGTGTGTGCTTTTTTTATGCAATCAGCCAACCTATGCCTTTTCATTGGGGGAATTCAAGCCATTAACATTCATTGAGATAATTGATAAGTGTGGTGGAGTTCTCTTCATCTTATTTTGTGAAAGTTATTGCTTAGTTTTACCTTTAGCATCATTGTGGAAGCTGGCTTTTGTCCTTTAGTTTATGGGTGTTTAATTTGCTGGTGGTCCATTGTGATGGTCAGTCTATAGAATAGGTCTAAGTGTTTTCTGTAGAGATCTTCTTGTGACAGAATTTCTCAATGTTTGCATATCAATAAATGATTTAATTTCTCCATCAATTTTTAAGCTTAGCTTAGCAGGATACAGTATTCTGGGCTCAAATTTGTTTTGTTTAAGTAGGTTAAACGTAGATGACTATTCTCTTTTCACTGGAAAAGTTTAATTTGAGAAGTCTGTGGTCACCATGATTGATTTGCCCTTGTAGGTCAATTGGCACTTACTCCTAGTTGCTTGCAGAATTTTTTCTTTCATCTTGATTTTGGACACATTCATGACAATGGGTCTTAGAGAAGCTCTGTTTGAGTTGAGATGACTTAGGGTTTGATATCCCTCTGAAAGCAGTGTGTCAGAATATTTGGTGATACTTGTGAAATTTTCATTTATGACATCCTCTAGGGCATTCTTCTCCTTCTGGACTACCTATAATTCTTATGATTGAATGCTTCATGAAGTCTCGTAATTCCCTCGGTGAACATTCTGCTTTCTCTCTCTTTTTGTCTGTCTATTTAACTACCTGTGTTGGCTCAAAAGTTTATCCTCTCTGAGATTCTTTCTTCTGCATGATTTCATCTGTTACTGATAATTTATACTGCATCTTTAAGTTCCCTGATTGCTTCAATTCCTTAAGCTCCTATATATCCTTTGTATATTCTTCATGCCTTTCATCTCTTATTTGATTCTGTTTTTGGATTTCCCTTTGGTTATTTTCCACTTACATAGCAATTTCCTTCATTGTTTTTACAATTCATATTTTAAATTCCCTTTATGTTATTTATAACATTTCTTTATAGTTGGAATCCTCTGCAGTAGCTACCTCATGAGTCCTTGGGGGGGGGGGGGGTTGCTTTGTTCTGTTTTTTCATGTTGTCAGGATTTGTCTGCTGTTTCTTCCTCATGAGTTTTTTTCTTTTATGTCTATTTCCTTGTCCTATGTTTTGCTTTCACTTCCTCCTGCTCTTTAAGTCTCTATGCCTGTGATCTAAAGTGTTGAAGTGTCCTTTTGGTGAAGGACTGAAAGGAGAAGAGTGAAGAGCAAGATAAGATAAAAGATTAAAAGAGAAAGAATAGAAAGAAAATGGAGGGAGTAAAAGGTAATACTGACAAAAAGGAAAGAGGAACACAAAGAGAGAGATAGGAGTAATTGTGGTGTACATTAGGGTACTTTGACCCACACCAATAAATCCCAACCTCTGTGGGACCGGGTTGGGTGGGTCCCTCAAGGTATGGAGCAATCTGCCACCCTGAGCAGACACAAGACCCCAACTCCACCAAAGAGAGAAGAAAAACAAAAATATTTTAAATTGAAACAAAATAAATAAACAAGCCTTAAGGAATAAAATTGTGGGTGAAACAGAATAAGAGGGGAAGAAGAATTAACAAAAATGCAGGCCTTATTATTAAAGAAAGAAATAATAAAAATTATAATTACACAAGAAAAGGAAGAAAAAAGAAAAAGAATAATCTAGGGGGAAAATGTTGGAAAATGTTTAAAAACAAAAAAACCTACGTGTGTGTGTGTCTGTGTGTGTGTGTGTCTGTGTGTGTTTTGTTGTTGTTGCTGTTGTTGTACATCGCCTGGGCAACAGGTACTTTTCTGGGGTGTGAGATGTTAATCACAACACTGATACAGCTATGTAACATGGAGATTGGAAGCCTCGCTCTTGCCGTTGAGACCATGTCCAGTCTTTCTGATTTCTTTGCCCTCAATGCCCTCGGTGTTGGAAGCCTGAAGCTCTCCTCAGTCCACTTAACAGACATGTCTTGACCTTTCCAAACTGTGCCCTTTAGGTCTTGCAGTGGCTTTCCCAGGAAAGCGTGTGTGTTACTTGGATCTCTCCAGAAGCTGTTGCCTGCTTATCAGGTGCACAAGAATCAGCCTTGTACTAGGACCCTGACAGCCGTCCTTGCAAGGCAGCTTCCCCAGAATGGCTGCACGTGACCTGCAGATGAACAATGAAAGCTCTGCTACACCTGGTGGCTCAGCCTCAGCCTGTGACTGCTGTTCAAAATCACTTGCTTGCTCTCCAAGGCTCTCCCAGGGTTACTCAACAAAGTGCTCAGGTCTTAAAAAAAAACCCACAGGGCAGACCTTCTCTGTCTGCAAACTGTTCCTGTTGCCAGGTTACTGTTTCTGCCACGACCACACCAGCCAACTTCTGCCCATATATACGTACTTGCCCCCTCTCCACTGCTTCTGTCCTCCTCTTAGGGTCCTGAAGTTTTCTGCTGGCTCCCTGTGGCCCTAAAGGGATGCTTCTGGGCAGAGCCCACAAGACATGCCAGGAGTCTTTTCTCCCCAATCTTATCACACACCACTGCAAAGAAGTGGTCTCTAGTCTGCCATCTTGTTCCACCTCAGAAAATAATGACTTTATTTTTCATTCACCGGCTGCACAAATGTTCAGTAAAGGAAGGTTAAATTTTATAAATCAGTGTGGTTGAATTTACAAAAGTTCACTTTATTGAGGTGCTGGACATGTTTGCAAGATGGTATCTTAATGTCTCATGCTTTTGTCCTTCTAAACTCAAATATACAGTATTACCTCAATATTCTGAATGATTAATTAAAATTAGGTAGTTGATCATTTATGCAATAAATACCCAAAACATAGAAATGTGTGTTGGAGACCTTGCTTGAATGGAACAGTTGTATTAGCCATGTACATATGAGTTGCTGTATTTTAACAAAAAACATAATAAATTACCTTCAAGTTACCTCTAAGGCAACATTGTCCCTGCTTTGCTCTACTCAGATTTAATGTTGGGTAATATTACAAAGTTCCATTGTTATTTTCAAACATGCAACAATAATTTTGTTTGTGCCTTCCCCATTGCATTCATAAAGATTTGATACTAATTTGTTGCCTTTTTCCTTTTTTCCTCTACAATAAGGAAGAGAAGACTACTTTCTCTGCTACCTTGTTGGTTTTCTTATATCACCAACTCCCAGGAATTTGCATGAATTCATAAACTCTTCACGTGCTCACTAAAATTTATTCTTATCTTAAGGAAATAATTAAATGTGCAAGCAATAATTCTTTTTGAAAAGTTAACTTCAAGCATGAAATATGTACACTTCTTTAAAAACATCTTAAAACTCTCTTGCAGAAATGTCCTGGAAATGAATATAAAAAATTTCTTAGATCTGCCTTTTTATACATATATTTTTTTCAAGCTGAACCAACATATATTCAACTTGAATCAAAAATCCAACTTTCTCCTCTCAATCATCTTTGCTATATGGATAGGCTAAACCTCATCTTATGACATATTGTTATCCTTTAGAGAAGATTCCTCTCTCAATATCTAACCAAGAAACAGAAGAGCCCTTGTGTAATTATAGCTATAAGTAAAATGAATTCTAGAATGTTTAAAAATGAATAATAGAATGACTTATAAAATAATTAATTGTAACATCCAGAGTACATTGAAGAAAAATAAATCCTACTGAGAATGGCTTTTGCTAAATGGAACTCTGCTTACAACCTGCAAAGAAATTACTGAGTTTTATGGAAGGTGACATTTTTATAAAGGGGGGGCATTTGGGAATATATGTAGGATAAAAAAATACAGGATTATTCTTACTAAATTCATACATTTCACTTAAACCAATGTGATTGGATCTACTTTAAAAGGGTTTCAGAATTACACCAAACACTAAGGTCAAAATTATTGTTACTGACATTACTTATTCCCATAAAGTCTGAGAATGCAGGGATTGGCAGGCTCATTTGATAGAAACTGTATTTTTTTCAGTAAGTGCAAAATATATTCTAAAAAAAAATCCTGTATTAAAATGGTAGCAGTAGCATTTATGTTCTGGTCCATAATATCTAGGTGGCTTGGTCAAATAAATTTCATTGTTTGACTTATATAGCTTGTCACAAGTTGAAGACAATATACCACAGGCAGTTCTAGTTTTTCTCTTTCTCTGCTTGAGCTGACTCAGTAATTGACTATGAATATCTTAAAATTGTACTATGTTATTTAAACTGAAATTTTCACTTAATGTTTCATGTTACATATTTACATATATAAATACCGATAGTTTTTAATGTCCCTATAGCATTCAGCTAGATGGCTACAACACAATTTATTTGATTTCCTAATGATGGGTGTGTAGGTTATTTCTGTTTGTTTGTTTTTTTTCACACAATTGTACATAGCATTACATTGGATATCTATATCAATACCTAAATTTACATTTCCAGTAGGACACTTTTCAAGATGTGAACTGTCTACCTTAAAGGATATGCACATTCATAATTCATAAAACTTTTGATAATTATTGTGTGATTAAGCTCCAGAAATATTATGGCAATGTATAACTTCACCACTAGTCCCTCATGTATATTGATTCACCACATTCTCCACTAGATGTTATTATTATTTTATTTTTTATTAATATAATGTATAAAATAAATGTTTTAATTTGTAGTCATTTGATTAATAGTGAGTTTAACTAATTAGAGAATTTGAACTCTAGAAAATTTGGGCCATTTGAGACTCAGCCTTGTCTTCCTGTTACTCTATAAACTACATTAACATTTTGCATTTTGTTATTACTTTCTCTGGAAAAAGAAGATTAGTAGCTTAGGAGTTTTTGATCTTTAGATTGGCCTAATGTTGATGTGCTTTTCCTCATTACAGAAAATGCACACCTCTATCTTTAAGCACCAGTCTAAATACATGTTGAGTGATAAGCCAGCCCTTGGCCTCAAAATTCTGGTTTCTTTTCTTTTTCTTTTTCTTTTCTTTTTATTTTATTTTTTTTTTTTTATTGTTTGGGATTCATTGAGGGTACAAAGAATTAGGTTACATTGATTGCAGTTGTTAGGTAAAGTCCCTCTTGTAATTGTGTTCTGCCCCCAAGAAGTGTGCCATGCACCATAACATCCATCTCCCTCCCTTCTCTCTTCTCCCCAATCCTTCATTCCCCTACCCCAACCCTTGTATTAGATCATCTACTGCCTTAATATTAGAGTGGAGTACATTGGATTCTTGCTTCTCCATTCTTGTGATGCTTTACTAAGAAGAATATGTTCCACCTCCATCCAGGTTAAAATAAAAGATGTAAAGTCTCCATCCATTTTAATGACTGAATAGTATTCCATGGTATACATATACCACAGCTTGTTAATCCATTCCTGGGTTGGTGGGCATTTAGGTTGTTTTTAAGTTTTGCCTGTTGTAAATTGAGCATCACATTGGTCTCAGTTACTGGCAAATTTCCACAGGCATGGTTTCAAAACCTCATTTAACCTTTACTGCATGGTATTGACATGAAACTTGGTGCATAGTTACAAGTTTCCTCCAAAGACTTAATTTTGTCATAAAAGAATGTTGACTGTCAGAGTATGAATAGGGTTAAGAATAATTGTAATTTTCTTATGGAAGTGAAATTTCTAGGATTATAGACTTCAGGGTTTAAACTACTCATAGAAAATGTCAATGTGATATTCATGGGAGATTTTGCATCATTGAATTTATGGAGTGAGGTGGACTTTTTATGAAAAGAACTTCAATCAGGAAACAACTTATTCATTCTCACCCTAGATTTGCTAAATGCACAATGTAAATACCATCTTTGTTCTCAGCACTGCATGGAATCTTGGGCTGGATAGTGGCAACAAAACCTGTTTTACAATATATTGGCATGGTAATGTTGTCTAGATTGTTAATATAGCCCCTTGCTTTAGAATGTGGGGATACAAGGTACCTATTGTACTATTCTTAGCATGTAGAGTCATAGAGGAAACACTGATAATTAAAGTATTTCGTTTCATTAAGCTACACTGGTTTAAAAAATGGTGTTTTGACAGTGTCAAGGAAACATAAGCCCTATAATGTAGTTACTGGCAAGTTTCCATAGACATGGTTTCAAAACCTCATTTAACCTTTACTATATAATGGGATGGGTATACAAATAATGCAAAGTCTCTGTTCTAGATGATATTGCAATTCACTTGGACAGACAAGCACAGAAGATACAGTTGGAGGGTGATTTTATAGGAGTTGGCTAAGTTTCTATCACGATTAATTCAGACACCTAGAATCCTGCTGAAACCTTCATTTCTTGTACTTGTTTTTGGCCTTCTCCTGTCACTTGGGGCAGTAAAAATGTAGTATGTTCTAGACAATGCCAAATCCGCTTCAGATACCTTGATGGCTGCACTAATTAGAATGAGAAGAATAGTATTATCTATCAATAAAAGGTATCAAACATGAAATCTCAGTCATTTTTGCAAGAATACCATAAGTTCTGATGAGAGATCACCTTTAATGACCTACAAAAATGCACATTTTTCCTAAACATCTTTTTGATAATGCAACATTTACTGAGATTCTTCAAAACAATTATAATTGTTACTTCTTGATGTAGTAACTTATCACAAATATTTAATCACTTATCTTGCAAAGGGACTGCTTCTTAGATAAACCATCTGATTAGCTATTAAATACGTCCATCCAATCATATTCACAGCCGAAGTTTCCCCTGATTCATTCTCCTGCTAGTTAGCACCAATGCAAGATTTCCTAGCATTCAACAGAAATTCAAAGAAAATCTTCTATGCAGCTATAACTTTAATAGACATGGAAATGTGTCAGCTATATCAAGGAAGGATTTGTTGCCCTAGTTACTGGGAGTGCATGTAACCCCTTCAAGCATTGTCCAAGGTCACACCCTGTTAGGGGAAGCCATTCTACAATGACTTGAAGAGGGGTTATAAAAGTACAATAGTTTTGGCCCAGGGAGGGCTAAGGCTCTAGTACTCCCTGTGGGTCTGGCGGAGGCTTTTGGACCTGCATCATAGCTCAATCTCTCCCTCTGATCAGTTGTACTTCCTTTCCTTCCTTCCACAGTTACTGAGCCTATGTGAACTCTCTAATAAACATCTATCCCCACCAAATTCTTAGTAAGAAACTTTTTTTCAGAAAATTAAATTTGCAACATTCTGCTAGGTATTGCACATAGGGTCTGTGTATTTTTGTGTTTGGGAAAAAGAAAATAAGGTTCTTCTAAGAACTTTTTTTGTATAGACAAAAGACTAATAAACACAAAATAGTACCTATTCACTCAACATATAATTTGTCTCAGCATAAAATAAAAGGTATTTATTACCATAACTCAATCAAGTCAGAGATAACTTCTAGGATAAGCTAGGGCTTGAGCAGGATTTTAAACATAAATTAAATTTGGATTAGGAAAAAGATAAATAGCATGAATAAATTCATGACTATAGGAAAGACCATTTTATTTCAGTGAACAATAAGATCTGGATAACTGTTTCAGAATTGTATCAGAGAGTTGTAAGAGATAACTTTTGATAGATAGGAGGATATCAGATTTTGGAGGATTTTGAAACCTGAGAAATACTTCTTGGACTGGAAAACACATGCTTATAACCATTCACAATTTCCAATTTCCAAGATACATGTTTGTTTTCCCCAATTGCTTAAATTGGCTCTCTGAAGGTATCCACTCTTCCATTTGCTCCTTCCATTTGCAGCTGGGTGGCATTCAAGAATGCTCTAACTTATTAAGAAAGGAAAGATGAATAATATCATCTAAGCTCAAAATAATTGTTTTGGATAACAGTAGATACTGTAATAATAATAAAAATATCACTAAATTATATTGGTCTTTTTATCCATCCACCCAAGATGAATGCATGCACAATGGAATAAAGAATTGACATTCAGGGCTCAGAATATGATAATCTTTGCTTTGAATTATCATCCAACATGAGTCTAAAAAAATTGCTTGGAAGTGTTCTTTAGATCACTCTTTAGATCATATCCCTCAGCGAGGGATGACATTGTTTCTATCCAGGGAACATATGGGATATTCTGAAAGTAATTTTTGTTATCATATATGAGTGAGTTGAGGCTAGATATGCTGCTGAAAATTCTGTAATTCTCAGAACAACCTCACCTTCATCCCACCCCTGCCCCACAGCAAAAAAAAATTATCCAGCCAAAAATGTCAATATTGCTAAAAGTTGAGAAAATCTGCTTTAGTCCACTTCTATCTTAGTCCTATAAGAACTATCACATCAAGAAGCCTGAAAAAGTACCTTTATCCTTTTATGAATGATAGAAGCAATTTAACATATACATGGCCATACTGAAAAAAATTTTTAGTGAAATTTCTGTGCATTGATGTCAAATATGGTAGACCCTAGTCATACATGTTGATTAAACACTTGAAATATGTTCAATCCAAATTAATAAGTACTATAAGTGTAAAATAGTCACCATATTTTTAAAACTTACTCTAAAAAAAAATGTAAAATACATCACTATTTTTTTTTAATTTCAGATTAACATGAGGGTACAAACAATTAGGTTACAATGTTTGCATTTGTTAAGTAGAATCTCTTTTGTAGTTGTGTTCCATACCCAGGAGGTGTGCCATAGACCTTTATATCATGCCCATTAGGTAGGACAACACCAATCCCCCTGCCTCCTCTTCATTCTCCCATCTCTCCTCCCATCTTCCCCCAACTTCAATTGAATTGAGTTTTTCTCTTGTATGAAAGTGTATTAGATCATCTACTGGCTTCATATCAAATACTGGCTTTCCCATTCTGAAAGTTGTCTGTCAGCTTTATTAGTTGTACCCTTAGCTCAGCAGAAGCTTTTTACCTTGATCCTATCCCATTTATTTACTTTTTTTCTATTGCTGCTATGGCCATGAGGGTCTTCTTCACAAAATCCTTTCTAGTGCTCATATTATCAAAAGTTTTTCCCACACTTTCTTTTAGAATTTGTATTGTTTTATTTCTTAAATGTAAATGTTTTATCCAGAAAGAGTCAATTTTGGTAAGTGGTAAGAGCTGTGAGTCCAGAATCAGTCTTCTAAATGTGGCTAACTAGTTGTCCCAGAACCATTTATTAAATAGGGATTCTTTTCCCAAGTTTATGCTTTTGTTTGGTTTATTGAAGATCAGATGGCAATATGTGGCTGGTTTTATTGCTAGGTTCTGTGTTATATTCCACAGATCTATGTCTCTATATTTGTGCTAGTACCATGCTGTTTCCATCACTGTAGACTTGTAGTATGATCAAAAGTCTGGTAACATGATACCTTCTGATTTATTTTGTTTCATAGAATTGCATGGAAACAGTATGGTTCAAAGCTCCTTTGCCTTTCTGGTACCTGTGTGTGGAGTAACTGCTTCAGGATGTTGGGGCTGGTTAAACCTTCAACTTGCCCATGGGCTAGGAAGCAGGCCTCTGCAGTGGGCAGTCTGTGGGGCAACCAAAGACAGAGGCAGGATGGGCTATGGCCACCAGGTGACAAGACTGCTGAAGCCAAAATTGCTCACTACTGTTTCAGGTAGGATGGGGATACAGAGGAGAATATTCCTAGGTGTAGGAAAGTTGGGTCTTCTTGTTCTTTCTTGCCCTGTCCCATGTGGTGAAAGATACTTTGTTTCTCTGCCTGTGGAGAACCTCCCACATGGCAGAGAGGTCCCTTTTTCTTTCTATTCTGCTCAGGCTCCTCTGCCTTGTCTGCTTTATAACTGTCCTCTGTTCTCTTCCTTCCTCTTTCTTGTCTTCATTCTTACAGTTTGTCCCAAAGGGGGTGCTGAGCACCTTAATTTCTTCTCCTTGTAATCTGTCTCCCAATTTCAACTACTCAACATTTGCTTCAGTCCAATTTTCTTCCTTCTGGATGGAAGCTTCTGATGAAAGCTAACTCCAGTCAGCCATCTTGCCACCTTCCCTTAATTTTTTATTTACCAGTTATTTCATATTTTAACTGCATAATAAAAAATGTAAAATTACTTAAATAGCTTATATTATATTTGCAATAGGCAGACCTGATCTATATGATTGTTCATCTTTATTGCTTTCCCCATAGGCTCCTAAGAGATCTAGACACTTGTGCCAATTAATTGGCACACCCATGACCTACAGGAAACAGCATTCTCTATAATTCCCTAGAGCTGCTGCTAAAAAAGCTAAGCCCACTGATTATCTAAAGAATATGACATAACAGCTATGATTTAACAATAAAAAAAAAGAATATGACACAATTACATAACTTTGCTTTCCTATTTATTATTGTCCAAAACCTAGTCTAATCATTAGAATAAATGACCAGTATCTCAGTGATTAACTGCTATTTCTAGAGACATATTATTAAAAACATCATAAAAATTGCCTGTAAAAATTTCTCTATGGAAAAAGCTATGGTTCTACTTTGGGAGGAAAAGCATATAACTCTGGATGCCATTGGCAGTTACAGAAAGCCATGATTTAAGAGACATAAGGAAATGCCAAGATTAATGAGCAAAATTTAAGGTCTTTCTAAAGAAGGAATTTCAAGGTTATGACTTTCTCATTTTTCTGTGGGAAAAGAGATGCTTGGCTTGGCTATATGTGGCTATATAGAAGCAGCTCTGGACTGAGAGTTAGTGCCTGAATTCTAGTAGTGTGTCTGCCATGTACTGCATGTATGATTTTACCTGAGTCAATTTCTCTGACCATCAATTAACTTATCTATAAAATGATTAATAAATCCTCAAAGATTATTGTTATAATCATATAGAAAGTGCACATATCATACTTTTAAAATATGTTATACACATATAAACAATCATTATATTATCTGTTCTAAGTGCATAGATAATTCTAAATGCATTTGGAAATATGCATGCCAAAGTTAATTAAATGTGAGAGGAGTTTCCAAAATTTATAATGACTACTGTTACTCAAAGGTTATATCTCATTAAATAAATTGACTTAAAAGCAGTTATTTATTTTCCATGAAAAAAGGGCTATAAGCTGTTCATTTCTAAACAAATGGTCATTCAATTTCAATAGTGTTTTGAAGTAACGGGCAAAAACATTATTTACACCTAAGTATTTGGCCTCTAGGTAGGATTGGCTTTCACAACGTTGACAGTTTTAGAATGGTAACCTTGTATTTGGAACAATTTGGCTCCATGGTTGTAGTTAAAAGTGTTAAAAAGAAGGATATGATTTTATACTCTGAATGTTTCAAGACAAACCCTTTTTCAACATTTGATTATATTTATTTGTTAAAATATAATAATTAAATAGGAAATAAACTAGGGCATATTTTAAAGACATGTAGATTGGGCATTTCAGTAAAATCTTTAAGACCGGTTAAAAATGCATTACTATTTAATTTAAGCTTTTCTTGGGGTCAAACGTTAGCTGTTTTCAATATTTAAACTTAAACTTCTCTGGCTATAAGAGTCATGACAACTTGATATTAAGTCATTGCAGAGGTTGAGGAGGGTTCTTTTACATTTTGCTGGGGACTGACCTCTTTCATAACCAGAAGGCTTATTTTATTTGCTTGGTTACTTCCTCGCCTAATTGAAAGGACATACCCTTATGTCTAAGCCTTCTAGTGTTAAACTTTAGGACTTAGGATTGCCTACGTTTTACTTTGAAGTTAAAATGGGGTTTACCAAGTAGAAGAACAAACTGTTATTTAATGAATGAATATGTAAATGAATAAGTAATGAACCTACAACTTAGGCAGTTCCTCTTCACCTAGGGCTGAACACAGATTCCATTTTCTGGGCCCAAACAGCCTCATAAACCAGCTTGATCAGATGTTCCATCTAAGCCACCACTCCTAGAGAGGGGCAGAATGCCCCAAACAGGACCACATTCCCACACAAGAGAAGTTTTAAAATTAACTCTTGCCCACAGGCCCCTGGCACTAAATAGTGGTGACATATTTTAGACATACATCTTCTCAAACTCCTTGCCTGCAGGGTATAAAAAGCTGGATATAGACCCCTTGACAGAGAACTGAAATGTGCTACCTATTTGGGGACCACTCCTCTGCTGCACTGGAGGCTTTCTTTTTTCCTTTCTCAGATCTCTAATAGAATCTGTCCTGTTTCTTACTCATGGTGGTCCATGAATTCATTCATCAAATTTCCAAGGACCCAGCAGAGAGATTCCATTAACAGCTTTTGGAGATTCAACCATGACTGGGATCTGCCATTATTATAAGTTAATGGACTGTCATTTGACTCTACCTTTTTCCAAAGGAGAGTTAACACCAGGTGCCTGTCAACAAGTAAAAGCAAATAGCATGGCTTCTGGCCTCCCCCAAGGGAATGAGTGAAAGTTGGGAGGTTGCTGAATCCATTATGTTTCTGCACTTTCTCTCTCTGGTTAAGGCCTAAAGGGCAGGCTGAAGCAATAAACAGAGTTCTTGGGGTCTTCGGTGATGGTTGCGACCCCACAGCCAAAACTGCAAAGAAAAAAAAAATGAAAAAATAAAAACTTTTTGGCAAAACTTCCTCAGCAAGCCCCCTTCAGGATCTATTACTTTGACCCATGTCTCTGGGGTCAAAGATCTCTTGCTGCATACCTTTACTGACAAGTGATAAGGTTTCTTCTCCTCTCTCAGGGAGGGATCTGTCTTATTCTTCGAGGTATGTTTTCCTTGTAGTTTGCATTGATAAAGGGCTGCTTTATGTGTTTGGTTAAGTTTTTGCTTTTTCTGGTGCTTCCTCACTGTTTTAAGTTTATTTTAAAGGGTCTTCTCCATTGTTTCTTCCTCCCAACATTAATCTCAATTGGCTTTTCTGTGCATTTGCAAAAGAGGACGCTGAACTGTCTTGCTATTAGATAAATGAGAGACTGAGATCCTCAGCTCTGGAGAAGAAGGTCATTTTACTCTTCCCAGCCAAAAGCCATCCTAGATGGCCAGGAGGATGTGTGGGAGTTGCCTGGGGTGATTCCCCAAGGTGAAAGTGGCCCTATTGGAAACCCTCACAGATAAAATTAATTAAAAGAAGACTTTTCCAGAAAAGCATATAAGAGCTGATTACTCAATGTTCTGTTCCATCTCAGAGGTTTTAGATCCCTGGTGAGAGAAACTGAAACATAAGAGGGTAAGATTAGCTTGGTGGTGAGACACTAAGAAGCCTCCCTCACAAACAGTTCACTTTGATCAATCACACTCAACCCTAGACAAAAGTTCAGTTCCTGTCTCAACAAAAAAAAAAAAAAAAAAAAAAAAAAAGGAAAATTGGGGGAAAAAAAACACAAAAACTTTAAAATGAAGAAAAAGAGATGACCCTGTGTTCATTCGGCTTACTTGCAAATATATGTGTAAATGGAAATGTTCAAAGACATGCCATATTTTCTAAGACTCCAGCTGGTTATGACTAATTCTCGCACAAAAGTTTTTACTGAAGGATACGTTTTTACTGAATGAAATGGTAAACTTGCCACGATCATATTAAAATGTCCCTGGATCCATTTCTTTTAGCTGTGACTTTACTGAGTTTGGGCATTATTGCTTTGCTGCCTTTCTTGGGGAAAAGAGATGGTGGAAACATTGTGCTTATTAAGCTCTCTGCCAGGTTTAGGGGCTTCTTCACACCTATGTCTGATATAAAAAAAAAGGCCTGTTCAAGATGGGGTGATGGAGAGGACATTCCAGGGGACTCCCCACTGGAATGCCTCTCTGACAACTGAAATTGCTAAGTTAAAGGTTAAAGAGCATAAAACAAATAAAGCTTATTTTTGTGTATGTCTTGTAACTAGAATTTAAGGGGAAGAGCTATAAAATAGAGAAATTTTTTTGAAAAGATTAAACCTTGAGAAATGAGTTTGTGTGGGAAAGGGAACAATGAGTAAGAGAGAGAGTGAGAGAGAATTGTGAATAAAAAATATATAGAGACAGAGTATAATAATTTATAGAAAGGACTTAGATGGTAAATTTTTGTACTAAAATAACTGGTGGTCTAAAATAAAATTTGAGAAAAAAACAAGATCAGGCATGTTTGTGGTAGTTTAAAGTGTGAAAATTTGTAAAAAGGAACTTTGAACTCATGTGAAAAAGGAGCATTTAATAAACTTTTAGACTCTATCTCCTGGTTACTTTAAATCAACAGCCCAAGCTCAGAGGTTACTGGAATAACAAGTTTTAACAGCAGTGTAGTGAGACTGGGGAATATGGATGAAAATCTCATTCTCTGTAACATACTATTGAACAGAGACTAAGTTCCAATAATTCTTTTTTTTTAATTGATACAGAATCTCACTTTGGTGCCTTCTGTAGAGTGTTGTGGCATTTTAGCTCACAGAAACCTCAAACTCTCAGGCTCAAGCGATTCTCTTGCCTCACCTCCCTAGTTGCTTGGACTACAGGTGCCCGCCACAATGCCAGGCTATTTTGTTTGTTTGTTTAGCAGGCCCAGGCCAGGTTTGAACCCACCAGCCCCAGTGCACATAGCCAGCACCCTAACCACTGAACTACAGGAACCTAGAAAGTTCCATTGATGTTTTATCCATGCAAGTAATAGGTAGCATGGTGAGCAGGAGCACTAAGTCCAGCTAAACTGGCTCTTTCCACCTGTAGCTGGTGAGACAGAAGAATCTAGTGGGTGGAAATCACCACACCAGTAAGTGTGACTAATCCAGGCAAGCAGCTGATTGTGGGGTGGTCATGCATCCCAGTAGACTCCTCCTAGGGGGAAATTGTTGGAGCAAGTGGGCTCTTTTAGCCTGTGGATGTTGCCCTCATGGATAGAATGAGTGAATTCCCTTAGCCCACAAAGAATATGGCCTGTGACTGGAGTGAGGGAAAGAGGAATGATGACAAGATGCAGATCATTTGTTTCTTCTCTCATAGAGAATTTCTCCTCAATGTTCAGAAATCATAACCTGCTAGGAAGCTGGGATGCATTTTACAAGTATTGGAGCCTCTAAGGAAAGAATTCCTAATTTACCTTTATACTAAATCCCAGCACTAATGTAATTTCCCAGTGGCAAGCAATTACTGCCAAAGGATACCTTGAGCTACCTCACAGATTTATTTTGCCAAAGGTAGAGAAAGTAGCCCTTTTGGCTGTGATGGTCTCTTGGGCTAGTCAGAAATACCCAAGGGAGACACTGCCACCTTATCTTGACTCACCAACAGCCTCCCCGCCTTTTTCACCACTTCTAGGGGAACCAGAGAATGAACCTAACAATAAAAAAGGCCAGTTTCAAAGAATTCCCCTGACCTTGCACATGTGGTAATACAAAAACTATTTGAGTGTATACCCGAGTCTCTTTAGCCAAGGTGAAATAAGTTAAGAATGATTTGGGAAACTTTTCAGATGATCCTGATGAGTATGTAAATATATTCCAAGAGTTAAGACAGTGTTTCCACCACTTTCAGAGATATGCAAGGTTGTTGACTAGACATTGACCTTAAAATGAAGGGAATGAAGGTTTAAAGAAGTCTAGAAAGTAGGGTGATTTGTGGTTCATAGCCAATACCAATAAAAATATGTTCCTGAAAAAAGGACCAAGTACACCACAAGAAGACAGTCCACTCTGAGGACCCTGAGTCCGATCCTGAGAATATTCTAAATTTCCTGCTATCACTCAGCAAAGGGACAAAAATCCCTCATCCTTTCTCAAGTGGTTTTTGATGGCATTGAGAAAATTTTACCCAGTTTACACCTGACTCTTCAGAGGGTCAAGTTATTTTAAAGTATAAATCCATTACTGAAATGGCCCCAGACATTAGGAGGAAATCCAAAAATTGGCTGTAGGCCCTGACTATAATCTGGAAGGCCTACAAAAAATAACATCAGTCTTTTAATTAGAATGAGGAGAAAGGAAAGAAGCAAAAAGACAGCAATTCTAGCCCAAGCAGTGCCACATGGCAGGTAAGCCACCTGGCCAGAATGTGGAGATAACTACTGGAGATCAGCCTACCACCAGTGATGAAGGCCTCAGGGAATGAGAACTCCTTCAGCCCCTGAGCTTGATTGAAGATGTGGAGGACAACCTCTCATGACTCAGGCCCATATCATCACTGCCTGAGAGCCTCAAGTGTGCCTGACTTTGGAGGGTCAAGAAATAAGTTTCTCCTACCTGTACTTATGTCAAACCCTGGTCTCTTTTCACCCAAGTCTGTAAATATCAAGTGGGTCTCTGGAAAGCCAATACCAATTTTTCTCTCAACTCTTTCAATTGGAGAATCTGGCTATTTTCTCATGTCTTTCTAATTATGCCTAAACATCCTACTCCACTCTTAAGAGGGGATATGTTGATTAAAGAAGAAAGAACAATTTATATGAATATGGGAAAGGATCCTATCTTGTGTTTTCCCTTATTAAAGACAGATATTAATCCTGAAGTGTCCACTCCTGAAGGACAGTTGAAAGGAATAAACATACACTCAAATCTGTTAATATCTTGCTTTTTACCTCTCACACTATGGTTAAAACAGACAGAACTTAACACCTGGATTCATCACACCTGAGTGACACCCTACAGAACCTGATATACCAGTACTCCACATCTGGGTGATGAAACCAGTTGGTGATACAAAGATCTAAATAAATAGCTGTAAGACATGCCCTTCTTCTCTTCATAACTTTATTGACTCTGGAAATTTGGGGGAGAGGACAAGATATAATATCTTTTCAATGAGACAAGAATGTTTGGACTTACCTAGATAAACATGTAATGAATGTGTCTGATTTTTGTCTTGGAGCAGGAACTTATGTTTATCAGGTATATTTACATCTTGTTTAATAGGGGTTTGTACTCCATTAGAAGTTATCAGAAGTGTCATTATGTTCCACAACAGCCAAAAGAATCTCTTATTAGGATTTGTATGGGTGAAGACCAGCAAGATGGACCAAAAAAGAGATATATTTTCCATCCATCTTAAAATAGTTACACCTGGAGAAGATTGTGTAAAGTTCTCAGGATGTCCCACTTTCTGTGTCAATTTAACTCAGGAGTCCTCAAACTTTTTAAACAGGGGGCCAATTCACTGTACCCCAGACCGTTGGAGGGCTGGACTATAGTTTAAAAAAAAGAAAACAAAACTATGAACAAATTTCTAGGTACACTGCACATATCTTATTTTGAAGTAAAAAAAAAAAAAAATTGGAACAAATACAATCACACCACCTCATGTGGCGGGCAGGCTGCAGTTTGAGGACCCCTGCTTTAACTAATAGCTTGCTCCAATGTCATGGGACAACTACCATATCTAGCGCTGATGCACATACTAAATTTCTGAGGAAGTGGTTGTGGCTACATAGATTCTAGACTTTTTCTTATGCTTTGGCTAATGCCACTAAAATGCACTGCTGTCTAGGGAGAGTAACTTCCTTTTTGGCCAGGGCACAAGACCTGAATATCACCAGAACTCAAAAGACCTGAGGTCTTAATTTCTGAGAAGATTGTTGGAGTGATAGTCACCTATTCAGCCCAGCTAAATATATTTCCTTATCCTTATTTATAATGCCAGCCATGGTCATTAAATTAAATGCTGAGATTAGTAGGCTACCTTGCACTATGGTAAAATCCTTGAAAGATACCTCATGAGCTGTTAGCGTACTAAGCATAGAATTTGGAGAAGTCTTGGAAGCTGTCTTAGAAAACTGAGCAGCTACTGATTATCTTCTCTTAAGATATGATCATGGGTGCACAGAATTTAAAGGAATGTGCTGTTTCAACCTATCAGACAAGTCTCAGTTAATAGAACATAATATACATTGGGCTAGGCACAGTGGCTCATGCCTGTAATCCCAACACTTTGGAAGGCTGAAGCAGGTGGATTGTTTGAGCTCAGAAGTTTTAGACCAGCTCGAGCGAGAGCCAGACCGCATCTCTAAAAATAGCTGGGCACTGTAGTGGGTGCCTGTAGTCCCAGCTACTTGCAAGGATGAGGCAAAAGGATTGCTTAAGCCCAAGACTTTGAGATTACTGTGAGCTATAATGCCATGGTACTCTACCAAAGGTAACAAAGTGAGACCCTGTCTCAAAAAATAAATAAATAAATAAATAAAAACACATATAAAGAAAACACTAAATGTACTTCATGATATCACCCAAAGAGAAGGTTTTTTTTTTTTTTTTTTGGTTTTGATCTTAATAAATTATTTTCTTGGTTACCTAATTTAAGCTGGTTAAGAGCCTTAGTTATTGGGGTGGGAATTATTCTTACTCTAGGATTATTTGTACGTTGTCGTATGCAATGTACCCATGTTATACCTCTTTGTACTGAATGTTGTAACTGTTGTTGCTCTAAGACTGACACTCATATTAATTATTCAAACCCAAAATTAATCCAGAATCACATTTGCTGTGGACCTCTGAATAGACCTGCTTTGTGAAGCCCCTAAACTCCCCCTTTTTTATCTTCATCCCTATCAGTGGCATGCAGTTTAAGATTAGTTTTTACTCCTTTCCCCTAATACCTGTTAGGACATTGATTTGGAGAGGGAGGATTGATGCAGGTCCCCTTCATGTAGGGTTGAACACAGACCCCATTTTCTGGGCCCAAACAGGCTCCTAAACCAGCTTGATCAAATGTTATACCTAAGCCACCACTCCCATGGACCATTGTCATTCAAATACAATTAAGATTTAAGTGCCCCATCTGTGTCCCATTTCAGCCATAGACAAAACCATGCCTTCTGCCCACTTAGTCAGCCTCTACAAGAACAAAATAAACAACCTCACTCTTTGAGATCATGACCCAAGGCAGGGATGCATATTTCAGTCCCCAAAAGTCTTCCTGTTTGGAATGCCCCAAACAGGGCCACATTCCCACACAGGAGAAGTTTTAAAATTAACTCCTGCCCACAGGCCCTGGGCACAAAATGGTGGTGATATATTTTATTTTTATTTATTTATTTATTTATTTATTTATTTATTTTATTAAATCATAGCTGCATACATTGATATGATCATGGGGCATCATACACTAGCTTCACAGACCATTTGACACATTTTCATCACAATGGTTAACATAGCCTTCCTGGCATTTTCCCAGTTACAGTGCCAAGACATTTACATTC
>CAUYPK010074505.1:0-22989 GCA_963574355.1 Loris lydekkerianus
GGAGGCAATCTACAGCAAACCCGCAGGCAATATCATACTGAATGGTGTAAAATTGAAAACATTTCCACTCAGATTAGGAATGGGGTAAGGATGCCCACTGTTCTCCACTGCTAGTAATGGAAGTCTTAGCCATTGCAATCAAGGGGGAGAAGGTGATGAAGGGTATCCAAATGGGGTCAGAAGAGATCAAACTCTCACTCTTCATGGATGACATGATCTCATACCTGGAAAACGTCAGGGACTGAACTACAAAACTCTTAGAAGTGATCAAGGAATATAGCAGTGTCTCAGGATACAAAATCAGTACTTACAAATCAGTAACTTTTATATATACCAATAATAGTCAAGTCGAAAATATAGTCACAGACTCTATCATTTTTACAATAGTGCCAAAGAAAATGAATACCTGGGAATTCATCTAACAAAGGAAGCAAAAGATCTCTACAATGACAACTATGAAACCCTGAGAAAAGAAATAGCCGAAGATGTTAACAAACAGAAAAATATTTGGGTTAGGTTTGAATGTCATTTTTAACTAAGTGCATGGATTTTAATCAACATTTAGTGTCACTTGAGGTGTCTGCATATGAATCTCATGGGTAGTTTAAAAACTATGTCCTTATGTGAGGACTGTTAAGTGTTTGAAGAACTGAGGAATCACTCTGCTCACAAAACACCACGGCGAAGCAACTTGGCTTTTTTTTTGCTGTTAAAATTCTGAGGATTCCAAGTGAGACTTTCTGCACCAGATTTGAAGCCAACTTCTCCCTGTTCACTCATTCATTATTGTTGACAATCGCCAATGGTGCTCGTCTGACTTCTACTAGGTAAATCTTTGTTGAATATGATAGAATTAAAGCGATGAGCATTAATGTACAGACCTAACACTAGATACCAGAATACAAAGTCCTTCTTTTCAAATAGTTCATTATTTAGAAACAGAGAAATAAGTTTATTATTGCAAATGAGAGTACACAGAATCAAGGCAGCGATTTTTCAGTGAATTCTGAATGCTGGAGAGGGATAGTCTTTGGGGAATAGAAAAGGACTTCTCACCACATTAGTGAGGATGAGAGGAGCCGTCACTATGGAGGGGCAGGGCATTTTAGGGAGGATGGAGAATTTCAGTCACTGTGTAGATGTATGTAGCGGGATCCCCTGAGGGGGCCGTGACCACGTGGAGGAGAGGGATAATCTGGGAGCCAGATAATGTTTCATATTCCTGTTTCATTTGCAGGTTTTGACCTACAAGTGACAAGGATCCCTGAGTTATGGCAGTATGAAAATAGAGGCCAGGATGCTTTCTCTCTGGAAAGTGAAAATGTGACCCCGACTGAAACATGCAGAAGGCTGTCTCTGTGGGGCTCCCGTTCTCTGCTGCTGGAACAGATTCATCTGAGGTGCCCCTGTGTCCCTTTCACTTTTGGAACACACGGGCAGCAGCCAGCAACCCCTCCCACATGTTACAGTCAGCCCAAATGTATAGGAGAAAATTTATTTTTTCCACAGTTATTATAAAGTTCTTTTTAAAAAAAATTATTTATTATTAAATCATAGCTATGTACATTAATACAATCCTGGGGCACCATTCACTGGTTTTATATACAATTTGAAATATTTTCACATCACAATGGTTAACGTAGCCTTCCTGGCATTTTCTCACTTATTGTGTTAAGACATTTACATTCTACATTTAGTAAGTTTCACATGTACCCTTGTAAGATGCCCCGCAGGTGTAATCCCACCAATCCCCCTCCCTCCACCCACCTCCTTCTTCCTCTCCCCTTCCTCTCCACTTTCCCCATTTTCTTAGGTTATAATTGGGTTATAGCTTTCATATGAAAGTTATAAATTAGTCTCATAGTAGGGCTTGAGTACATTGGATACTTTTTCCTCCATTCTTGAGATACACTTTTCTGCAGTTTTAAAAAGCTTTTAACTTTCAACTATAAAGCTTTTTAAAACTGCAGGAAAGTTGAAGTAATAACAAGCCAAACATCCATTCACTTACCACCCAGTTTCAACAATTATTAATGTTTTATTGTATGTGTTTTATTTTTATTGTTGTGCATAAATTACCTGGATTGTTATTTATTTTTTTCTTATAGCTCTATATTTTCTATAAACTTGAAATTAAATCTGAAGGTTATATTAGACTCAAATTAAACATTTTTTGCCAATAAAATTGTATTGCTCATGCTATAAATTGTATTTTGTATTATTTGAGAAGGTAGGTATTGATATACCACGTCTGGCCTTATTTATGTCTTTAAACATTTCCTCAATATTTACAGAATATCCAAAGCACGTCTTATAATTTCCCTGCCTGATTCCTGTAAGTAGGGAGTATTATTTAAAAACAAAAACCAGAATGCTTGGGTTACTTACGGATACTGAAATCACACTGTACTATGCTTGGAGATTAGGAAATACATACATATGAGAAAAATAATGCATACATATTCATATTTCCAATTGAATTTTTTTGATTTTATCTTTTTTCTACTCTGAAAAATCTGGGTTCTTCTCAAATTAGCATTTTCACTTACTCTTGATCACAGTATGCATATTTTAAAAATTACAATATTAATGCTACTATTAACAAAACCACTGAAGGAGGCTTTGGATTGATTTGCATTTGTTTAGTAAGTTGTAAACATGTACATCCAGATCATGATATTACAAAATGTCTTCAAATAATCATTTTCTGTTATGATTACATTGCCAATTTGAAACACGTAGACATTTTGTTTCAGGTTTTTAAAAACAACTTTTCTTTCCCTATTTTGATTTAAATTGATTTTTTGATTAGCTAAAGTGCCCCATTCAAAATACACAAAAGATACACCCAGGAAAGCCTCACTCCCATCCCTTAACCCTGTAGCCCACTCTGATTCCCTTATATTTTCTTCTTTATTCAAACAGAAGTTTTTTTTGCAAATATAAACTGTTAGGTATATTTGTACTTTCATTTCTATTACAACACACAAAAAATACTCAGTTTTTCATTGCTATGCACCTGGGTTTTTCCACTTAAAAAATACACCCTGGAACTTTTTCTATTTCATGACAGAAATTTTGCTCGTTTTTTCTTACAGTTGAATAATGCACCACTGGCAGGGCAGTCCAGGATAGGATCGAGGTGATTTTTCCTACCTCCAGCTGCTTGCCAAGGGGACACAGATTATGCTCTGTGGAGAAAAATACCAGCACTCAGAGCCACTGTTTTTTTTTTTTACACGCAATGTATGTGATTTTGCTAAAAGTCTACAAATAAGACCAAAAGAATGATTCTCTAGGAGGATCAAACCCAATGTGACCCAAATATAACATGAGACCAATACATCAAAATATGCAGGATTATAGATTAAAGGTGGATATTTTCATTAGATATCTGAAATATATAAAAAGAAATTCAGTGTGAACTCTAGAGCACAAACATTTAATAACTGAAATTAGGAGCATAAGAAATGGCATGAATAGCATAGTAGATAAAAATAAAGAATGATTTACAGATCTTGAAAATAAGTGAACAGAAAATACCCAGACTAGAGCCTGGAAATTAAAAGAGAGGAAAATATATAAAAAGAGTATATGAAATATATGGAACCTAGTTAAGGGGTCCAAAATACGTGTAATGTGTGTAGGATGTCAGAGGCAACCTTTGAAGAGATGAACGCTAAATAATCTCTAAAACTGGGTGCACCTGTGGCTCAAAGGAGTAGGGCGTTGGCCCTATATGCTGGAGGTGGCAGGTTCAAACCCAGCCCCGGCCAAAAAAAAAAAAAAAAAAAAAAAGAAAAAAAAGAATTACTGCACCTAGAAGAGGAATTATAGGATCGAAAGGCAGGTCTATTTTTAGGTCTCTAAGTATTCTCCAAACATCCTCCCAGAAGGGACGTATTAGTGGGCATTCCCACAAGCAGTGTAGAAGCGTGCCCTTTCCTCCACATCCACGCCAACATCTCTGGCTTTGGGACTTTGTTATGTGGGCTACTCTTACTGGGGTTAGGTGATATCTCAAAGTAGTTTTGATTTGCATTTCTCTGATGATTAAGGATGATGAGCTTTTTTTCATGTGTTTGTAGATTATTTCCCACTTTTCTTCAGTCTTTGGGCTGAGCTTCCTGATCACACATTCTTTATTGGTTATTTTTATTCAGGCTAAATATCTGAAGATGATTGGTAGCTTTTCTGCTCATGGGTAGACATAAGAAAGCCAATTGATTATAAGATACTAAAATTTCAATCTAGAGAAAAATTGTAGTAATTTTTGTTTCTAAGCTTTTCAGGCAATAAAAAGGATGAAAGCAGAGTGTATAATTCAATTGTTTAGTATATAAAAGAGACCAAACTAGAGAATATTATGTGTAAGAAAATCAAAGAAGTACTTGGCAAATGGGGTCTCAGCTAAGAAGCCTAAAATTCTGAGGAATTTAAACATCAAACAGGCTGTGATTTTGTGCCTTAACCATTCACTCAGAGGTTTATTTGGAAGGTCTCAGAGAGAAAGTTTAGCTCCTTGTTTTGTGACATGATTATTTGATCCAGCAAATGCCTGTTATTTAGAGCTCAGTCTTCTTGTCACACCTGTGTATAAAGGACAGACCTGCAGCCTTCTGATTGTTAAGGGGTTTGTGGTGAGGGAGATTAGAGTATGATTTAGTAAGTAAAGGTGCTGTATGTGTGAGGAAGCTTCAAACGCTGGATGCCCTGCTGTCTGCAAGAGCCATACAAGGTGGTGAACAGACCACACACATACATAAGCTATTCTTATCCTGCCTGCAAGGCCACACCTGCTCACCAGCTTACTCTTGGCCTTCATCTAGCCCGCATGTTTTCTGACTGTGGGTCAAAACTGATTGGCAGGCTATGAAATCAGTCTTATAGGTTGTGACAAACATTAAAAAAAAAGAAAGGAATAGAATAGAAAATATCAGTGCATTATTTAAAAAAACATAGGTTATTTTCTCTGATACTAACGTGTGTATATATTTATTTTTCTATAAGATTCTTGCATGATGATGTCAAATCTGTTTTGTTTTGTTTTAATTTATCAAGGTAGAAAGGGCTTGAAAACCCTTGCTCTAGCAAAGGATCTGAATATTAACTAATTTTGTGGTGAGTCCTGTGAGGTGACCAAGTTCTTTAACCAGGGTGTTCTTAGGTCATAGTCATGTGACTAACTCTTTGAATCTGGCATCACTTCTTGCGTCAAAGTTGAGTATTTTCACAGAACACAGCTTTCCTGCCTCTGCTCGTATCACGAGCTTTACTTCCCTAAGCATTGCACACTCCATGTTCTAGTCTTCCTAGTTATCCTTCTCAATCACCCTATTTTTTATGATCTTCCCCTTGTTGGGGATATTTGCCCTTATTTCCTCCCTTTATTTTGTTGCAGATTTGATCGTGTCATTTAAAGAATCCTAGCTCACTCAGATGGTTTTGTACTGACTTGGCATAACTCAGTATTTTTTTTCCCCCAACTCTTTGGTAATGGCTCTGATCTGATCTGGCACACAAGATAAGTAGATTCTAGGATTGCTGCTTGTATTTTTTGGTGCTTTCTGTCTTGTCATACCTCTAAGCGTGTATATCAGTGGGTTCTGGAGTCAGAATTTGTGGGTTTAATTCTGGGCTCCACTGCTTTTCAGATTTGTGTTCTTGGGCAAGTTACCTACCTCCTCTTTGCTTCAACTTCCTAATCTTTAAAATAGATAGATGGTTATGGTACCTACCACGTAGGATTTAATAAGAGACACACACAAAAAACAAGAATTGGATTTCACACACTGTGCACATAGTGCATAATAGTCATTAGCTTTTCACTACCTCATTTGATTTAGAAAGTAGCCTTATGAATGTAGCCTTATGAATGTTACAAATGTTATTATTTCTATTCAAGATGAGGAAACTGTGTCTATATGTTTGGGCAAAGCTTGCAGAAGGGTACCTAATACCGTTTATTCATAGTACTTCTAGGAGTTTGTTTCTGATTTCGTTATCTAGATTTCCTTTGGAAATAAAAGGAAACACTTTTGTTCATGCTATTTGAAAAACATTGGCTTATTCCATATTATGCCTTAATGTTTGAAGATGCCAAGTCTGTGTGTGATACTTGCAAAACTAAAAATATTTTTCTTTGGATTCATGATTTCAGCCATATTTAACTGATATTTTTATAGTTTGACAAGGTAAAACAATATTCAGGGGTACTCAAACTTTTTAAAAAGGGGGTCAGTTCACTGTCCCTAACACCATCGGAGGGCTGGACTATTGTTTAAAAAAAAATAACAACTATGAAAAAATTCCTAAGCACACTGCACATATCTTATTTTGAAGTAAAAATACAAAACGGGAACAAAAACAATGACACTGCCTCATGTGGCCCACGGGCCATAGTTTGAGGACCCCTGGATAGATTCAGATTTTAGGACTCATTCTAAAGTTGGGGGCATTGACTCCATTTTTTCCCAACATCCCTTTATTCTTATGTTCCTGGTTCTTGATTCTTTTCTCTCAGCCTTATTTTTGAAGTGGAAATGTTTCCTTGTATTTTATTTCTGTATTTATTTATTTTTCTTAGTGTTTCTAAACACTTGTAGTGAAGCTATAAAAATTGGTAGAAATCTAAAAATTTTAACTCCCCTATATTCTACCATCTACAATGTCCAAATCTATATGTATGCTTTCTAACAGAGAAGAAAGAAGCCTTTTATTTCCCTGAGAAATCACTACCAAAATCAAAAAAGGAACATTAACAAGGCTGTCTAAGTTTGCCTTACATTAATCATTTTTAACATTTTTTTCATCTTTCCATCTCTCCCCATTAACTTATTGGTAATTCATTCTTTTATAAGAAGGTATCAACTTAATATTAGGCCTGGCCCCACATTATGATTTATAAAATAGATTAGCATGTTCAGTCTCTGGGTATATTCTGATAAAGAAAATCTGTTTAATATTATTTAGTCCAATAATTTCAAACTTCTTTGACAATGAAAGCACCCTAGGGCAATAGGCAGGGGGTCCCAGAACACCCACTATCCTTAGGGATACACTATGTCCAGGCTTATGCAAGCTGCATGACCTTTATGTCGTTTCAAGAACTAACTTGCACATTTTCGTAAGATTTGTGGAGGATTTGCAATTATGTAATAGGGCAGCGACCAGCACAGTAGTTTATTATTGCTCCTGGAATTTGAAGTGTTGTTTAAGGAAGGTCAGTTGAAGGGTCCTGGAGGAAAGGCATATATTTATGTATTACTTATTTCCTCTCAGAAAACAGTCTGTGCTCATTGCAATCCTGAGATGAATAATTTGGTGTTCCCAGTTTCCCACTCTGGCCATTAACTTTACAAGATATCTGTTTTTATTTATTTTTTGAGATGGAGTCTCACTCTGTTGTTCCAGGCTACAGTGCTATGACATCAGCCTAGCTCACAGCAACCTCAAACTACTGGGTTCAACCTCAACTACTGGCTCCTGCCTTAGCCTCCCAAGTAGCTGGGACTATAGGCATTTTTAATAGAGATGTTGCTTGGGCTGGCCACTGTAATATATTTATAAGGATAAATTACTCTGGCAGTTTGAAGGTAAAGACATTATGTAATTCAAATTTTGATGCTTTAAAGTTAAGCGACCCTAAGCTCAAGTGACCCTCCTGCTTTGGCCTCCCGAGAGTGTTTGGATTACAGTTGTGAGCCACTGTGCTTGGCCACGATATCTGATTTTAAATACTGTAAATTCCTAGTTACTATAAATTCATAGTTACAAAACTGACCTTTAAGAAGTTAAAACATACTCTGATGCTCTGAAGTTGTTACCATAGCCAATTAAGTATTGGAATCCATCTGCTGTTATCTGAATAGTTACTATTACCCCATTCTTCAGGACAATAATTAAATAGCATACGTCTGCTCATCTAGAAGAGTAATCAACTCATTAAGAAGAAAAGTAAGGAAAAATTATATCATTCTTCCCAAGAGGACTTAAACTTTAAACTGGGCGATGAGAAGAGGGTAACACTTGGCCCAAAGAAAGATATCACTAATGGGAAAGTTTCAGATACTGTTATGCTTAATTAAACAATCTTTTCCCTTCTTCTTTCATATAGGTAGGGCAGAAAGGAAAGGAGGCATGATGGTAAACGATTAGAAAACAAGGTCTGATATTAGAAATAAATATCACTTCCATTGGAATTAAATAAAAATTAATTTTCATGCATTGTAAGACAACATGCAATTCTGAGAATTTGAAAATTCTAATAATCTTTTTTTCCCTTCACAGGTATATCCTCTTTAAGCATTCAGTTTGCCAAACTCCCAAAGGGATTGAAGCATTTAAATTTATCTAAAACCTCATTATCACCTAAAGGTACAGTATTTTCTATTTACTTGACATTGTATGTGCAATAGTCCCACCATACTTACTACCTTAAGTATCAAGAATTATTATTTAGTTGTATACCTGCATTTATTTATTTATTTTTCATTTATTAATGTCATTCTTTTAAAATAATTTTTATTTTAATCGATTTATTAGGAAATGTAAGTTGAATTCTGTTATAGGTATATATCGCATAGTGGGGAGTCCAGGCTTTTGGTGTACCCACCACCCAAGGAGTTGTACCTGCATTTAAAAATAAATACATTACATTACTTTGGCAGTTTGAAGATAAAGATAATATGATTCAATTCTGATGCTCTAAAGTTGAGTGATTTTTGTAGTAGAGAATAATTTTGAGATACACAAACATTCTTTAACTTTTTCAGCTTTGAATCAGAGAACACTTACGTGACTGCCTCTAATCTGGTGCCTCATCTTCCAGAGGCACCTGGTTGTGTTTCTCTTGGTTCATCCTTGGACTAGCCAGTAGGCCTTCTCAACTGTCAGATGGTGTCTGCTTTCTAGAAAACTGTTGGGTCTAACTCGTGAGTTCCTGAAGTAGCTCCATGCCTTCTGTTTTTATCGCTTGAGATTGCCTTATCTTCTCCCCAGGTCCATTTCTAACTTTACTCCTTTCCTTGATCCCATTACTCATTCCATTCTGTCAATTCTCTATTATTTTCTCATATCACACCTTCTCAATAATAGAAATTACTGGTTGGGCACAGTGGCTCACGCCTGTAATTCAAGCACTGTGGGAGACTGAAGTGGATGGATTATCTGAGCTCACAAGTTCAAGACTAGCCTGAGCAAGAGTGAGACCCCATCTCTGTTAAAAATAGAAAAATTAGCAGGGCATTGAGTCGGGTGCCTGTAGTCCCAGCTACTTGGGAGGCTGAGGCAAGAGAATCACTTGAGCCCAAGAGTCTGAGGTTGCTGTGAGCTCTGATGCCACGGCACTATCCCAGGGTGACAGTGAGATGCTGTCTCAAAAAGAAAGAAAAAGAAAAGAAATTATCTTGTATTCATTGTGCCTTTGTATGCCTTCATATTCTGCTCTGGATGCCTTAAAAAAATTTTTTTGTGTTGCCAAATACTATTACTATAGAGTTACAGTTTATTTTATAAAATGTTTACCTGTGATCATCTCTGCTGAAATGTATTCCCTATTCCTGAGGCCAGAAGAGAATTAATTACTATTTCCTTTGTTTTAATTGAGATTATATCTATAACATCATTCTATAAATATTGTGTCTTTCCTGCTAGACTGGGGCTCTCCTTGTGGCCTGTGCTTCTCTCATCTCTATTATCTGTAGGATCTGGCCCAGTGCCTGGACAACTTTTCAGTGAAAGTTTCTTGAATTTAACAGCTTGCTATTTTTTATATAGAGCACTGTCTTTTGGAGGCAGTGTGTGTAATGGCTGAGAATGTCAGTTCTCTGGTTAGATAGTCTAAGGTTGAATTCAGACTTTTTCACTTAGTGTAAACATGCTTTTATAATTTATTTGTTCCAAAGTTGTCTCATTTGTAAGATAGCAATAAGAGTAGAAATAAGAATATTTACTTCCTAGGCTGGGCACGGTGGCTCACACTTGTAATTCTAGCACTTTGAGAGGCTGAGGCAGGAGGATCCCTTGAGCTCAAAGGGAGCAGTAGGGAAATCCTGTCTCTACTAAAAATAGAAAAATTAGCTGGGTATCATGGGAAGTGCCTATAGTCTCAGTTACTTGGAAGGTTGAGGCAGGAGGATTGCTTGAGCTTGCTTGAGCTAGGCTGACACCATGGCACTCTGGCCTGGGCAACAGAGTGAGACTCTGCCTCAAAAGAATTAAAAAAAGGACTACCTACTTACTCACAGGTAGTTAGGGCTAAATGGTTTACTGTATGTAGAGGGCAGTTTCTGGCAAAAGGGTAATAAATACCAGCCCTGCTACCACTGTCATCCCCACCTTCGCCATCATCACCCTTTTCTTGTGCTGTCCCATATTTTAGTAGCTTTTATTTTGGCCTCGGACAACTCCAGTGTCCCTGCCTGGGATTCTCCTGAATTGCTGCCCATTCTGAAAGATTCAGCTTCTATCTCACTTTTGTCTTTGAAGCTTTCTCAGGCAACCTCATCTCACTACACCTCACACAATGGGATATTCCTTTTTTCTGTGCTCAGGACCTCTGTAAATTCCTCTATCTTAGTATGTTTCCCATGGCATTTGATTGTGTCCTAGCCTAGAAGTTTCTGAACAGTCGGGGCTTTGCCTTATTCACTGCTACGTCCTGGCTCTCACTGACTGTGCCTTGGATAAATGATTAAAGCAAAGCTGTCCTTTGATGATTTTATGTCTGTCACATCATACATTCTTTTGAATATGCAGTTATACTAAGAATGATTTGAGATTGGGATTAGTTAAGTCCCATGATTTTGTGTGCACATATTTACAATTTAGGCATTAAAATACTGAAGGGAATTTGCCAAGAAAGAGTCATTATTTTCTGACCTAGTGCCTCATACCGTCTACAGATCTTAAAACTGAGTTTAGCGCCTTTACATCATTGCTTTTCTACTTCAGTAAATCACTTTTATGAAAACTTTTTTCTGATAATTACACATTTATAGTAATGATTTAGAAGATACCAAAAAGTATAAATAAGAAAGGAAACATTACTTTCAATCCCCTGTTAACGATTCTTCCTTTCATAATGTTCCTCCCTATACAGTTTGTTTAGATACGTATGTATAATGTAAACACTTATGTGTGTATGTGGTAATATACTGTGCTTACTATTTCATAAACTTTCACACCATAGTGTGTGTGATCATTTGTGTCAGTAAATAAATACATGATCACTTTGATATTTTAAGTTGTCTTTTCCAAGATGAATGTCTTGAAATGTTTGTTTTGTAAAAAATTTCTTATAGTCTTTTACATAGGATCTAAAAGGTTTTCAGATTGAAAATAACTCAATTAAATTGCAGTGTTAAAACTTCTGCAGAATTTCACTAACATTTACACTTGGGTCTCCAAAAACCATTTATATTCATGGCTCAGTGATTCAAGACAAACTAAAAAAAAAAAAAAAGAAAAAAAACAAAAGAAGAAGGAGAGAAACCTCCCCATAGCACCCCCCATGCCTCCAAATACCCTTTCTTTCCCTCAGATGTTAGCTAACTGCTAGTTTTCTGGATTTCTCGCAAATGTCCTGCTGGTTGCCAGATTATGTCAAGGCAGGGCCATCTGGTACCACCTTTTTCCAGCTGTAAACGCTACAGCAATAAATAGAAAGAATGATCAAAATCACTAGCTAGCAGAACTGAGGATGACATGTCTATCTCTGTTTAGTTTGGGTTGTGGAAATGCTAATTGTTTTTCCCCAGACTTTTTTTTTTTTTTTTTTTAAATTTTCTGCTATTAGTGGGCTTATTAACACAGGGCTCATGTGAATATTGACTCCAGGGGTTGGGGGGACTCCTTCATTCTGTTTCAGTAGCATGAAGCTGAGCTGATAACGTGATTGTCTCCAGAGTCTATTCACATGTTGGCCAACTGCCAAGTGCCTGCACTTGTCAAGGAGCATTTTGCTGTCAGGACTAATTTGGCCTTCAAATTTTAGAATTTATTTACTGAGTTTTGTTACACTTCACTAAGGAAACGATTTTAGAAATGATTTTCTTGATGAGAGTCTGGTGTTCTCCATATGTTTTGGACACACTTATTCCATTTAAAAAATGCATAAATACTAATAGGACAAACTAAGGGAAGTTGGCCATTTAAAGAATCAATCATAGAAGATAATCTCTAGATATTACCGTTTGCTACAGGCCACTGTAGATTCCTCTTATCGAACCCAATTAATTAAGTTTCCACCTCCTCTTCTCCAAGCTCTTGTTCCTTGCCCCTTTGATAGTTGTTGCCTTACTGGATAGCAATTATTGAACTATTGTGTCTCCCACTAAACTGGCCTTTCAAAAGTGAAATGCTATCTCTTGGGACTCAAAAGCCTTTGCCTGGTACACATTAGGCTTTCAATAAAGGTTTGTTTGTTTTTTGTGACGGAGTCTCACTATGTTGCCCTCAGTAGAGTGCTATGGTGTCATAGCTCACAGCAACCTCAAATTCCTGGCCTTAAGCGATTCTCTTGTCTCAGCCTCCCAAGTAGCTGGGACTACCGGTGCCCGCCACAACGCCCCCGGCTATTTTCTTGTTGCAGTTGTCATTGTTTAGCAAGCCCAGGGCTGGGCTCGAACCTGCCAACCTTGGTGCATGTGGCTGGCACAGTAACCACTGTGCTACAGGTGCTGAGCTGACAATAAAGGTTTGTTGAAGCTGACTATGGTGGCTCATGCCTATAATCCCAGCAATTTTGGGAGGCCAAGGCAGGTGGATTGCTTGAGCTCAGGAGTTTGAGACCAATCTGAGCAAGAGACATACCCCTGTCTCTATTAAAAATAGAAAAAACTAGCTGGGCTTTGTGGAGGGTACCTATAGTCCCAGCTACTCAGTAGGGTGAGCCAAGAGTGCAAGCTCAAAAGTGTGAGGTTCCTGTGCGCTATGATGCCCTGGCACTACCCACCAGGGCAACGGAGTGATATCTGCCTCAAAAAAGAGGAAAAAAGTTTGTTGAAACGAGTAAATATTCTTTGTCTTGCACTGAATTTTTTTCCTAGGGTCTAATAAATTTTTCCCTAATGGTCTTTGTACTTTTTGAGGGTAAAATAAAGATCTTATTTACATTTATCTCCTAATTCCCAGTGTTTTATAAACATTGTATCAGCACTTAATAAATGTTGAGTTGATGGCCAAGAAGTTCTTCCTTGTACTAAATGCCCAAATGTGCACTCTTCCTTTAGAAATGGCTAATTAGTCTTTATTGGGCACATATGGAATGGGTTCTTATAATTGTTCCTCTCTAAAGCCGGAGGATAAGACAGTGAGCCCTTCATTAGTCCACACATGGGAACATTCTAAACTTGTAGCAGGGAATGCCCCAGAGGGAGGCTTACCTATAGCCCTCAGCAATTTTCTTGGAGTACCTTCATCTTCTGATGAAGATCTTGTCTTACTGGGAAGCCTAATCTGTGTAAAGAGTAGATTTTTATTTTAATTTTAATAAAGACCTATTTTTTTACCCTCTTTTTTCTTGCCATGTGTAGATAAAAAAACCCCTTTCCTGGTTCTGTTTAGGAATATTGAGATAGGCTGGGATTTGCAAAAGGAATTTTACTGAAAAACAAGAAAAATAAAATAATTTATAAAAGCATACCCAATTTGGGGCTGGGCATGGTAGTTCACGCCTGTAATCCTAGCACTCTGGGAGGCTGAGGCAGGAGGATAGCTTGATCTCAAGAGTTTGAGATCATCCTAATCAAGAGCAAGATCCCGTCTCTACTAAAAAATAGAAAAACTAGGTGGGTGTTGTGGCAGATGCCTGTAGTTCCAGCTACTTGGGAAGCTGAGGCAGGAGGATCACTTGAACCAAGAGTTTGATTGCTGTGAGCTAGGCTGATGCCACGTCACTCTAGCGTGGGGAGCAGAATGTATCATGGACTTTTAGTAGAGATGAGAAGAGCTTTGCTATATCCCATATTCCTGTTATCTAAGAGTAATCTTCAGTGGTACAGTGGTGGATTGAACCCACTTGAGTAACCAGACTCATCTGGTCTCCCATTTTATAAAGCACACCTCAAAAGAGTCTATTCCCAATGGGAAGAAGTAGTTTGATAATAATCCACCCACTAGAAGATCGTGACTAGTAGGCCTATGTCAATAAACCCACATATAATAGAGCTTAGCTTTTTTTTCTTCATGCACCACAGTCACCCTTCTCATGCATTCAATCTTTGTTTTCCGGGGTAGATTTGTCAGTTTAGTTAAGTTGACTGAACTTGAGCTATTCATGTTATGTATGTAAAGAGTGTATAGGGTGTTCATGATTTTTTTTCTTTTGTGCTTATTTGTGTACAGGTCATCTCCTTATTCTTTGTAAAGTTCAGTTTAATCCAAATTTTGCCTTGAGTTTAATACATTTACTTTGAGCTATATATTCATCTTTATTGACTTCTCAGTACTTTAAGGAGACTAAATTATCTGAATTTGGGCATGGATCATTTAGATATCATGTACTAGGTCAAGAATATCTGGCAGGAGTAATAGCAGCATAAACATTGCCAATTAGATTGCTTGCATCCTTCTAAGGGTTCGAGATCAAGTCCTGAATGTGCTTGGACACATCTGCTGTGGAGCAGCATGGAGTGTGTTCCATTGCTCCTTCTGATTCAGTGGTTATGTCTTTGACTAACCTGTTCTTCCGGAGGGTGTGTCAAGAGGACAGAATCATGATGCCATCTTTTGGGGACAATGCTTTTGGTTAACCCGGGTCCTGTGATTTGAGAACCCTCATTTTGTATTCTGAAGTGGAAACTGAGCATGGATTTTCTGGACATTGCAGGGGTGAACAGCCTTTCTCAGTCACTCAGTGCCAACCCACTGACCGCCTCCACCCTCATCCATCTCGACCTCTCAGGGAATGTCCTTCGTGGAGATGACCTCTCAGTAAGTTTTCCTTTCTTTATTCTGTCTTCAGAGAAGCTGTATTTAATAAGCTTGAAATGATTCTAAATACAACTTTCTAACTTATTTCCCTGCCTGTCTCTTTAACATGCCACATTAAAATCATATAGTTACAAGCTTATGAAGTATTTTAGTGAAAATTCTAGAGGCTTTCTTAATTATAGATGTAGTCTATCACCATAGTTGTTTGTTTCCTTATTTCATGATGCTACAGTTCAAATTTGGGAGGGAAATACTTTTTCTGAAAGATTTTTTTCACATAAAAACATGCGTTTACCTGTTAAAATTGCCTGATAAGAAGGACTAGTAACATTAAATGAACTATATCATCAGTGAATAATATTATTGGGAAGATTGCAGGTTATTTTATGGTTAGTAGTTGAAAAGAGATAATAAATCTAAGTTCTGCTCTATTACATGAATAAAATGGAGAGAAAGGAGTGGGCTAGATGTAACCTGGGGCCACTCTTTAGAGTTGGAGTGTGAAGGCAAAAACTACCCCCCTCGATTATAATAAGATTTTTTTATGCAGCTGCATCAATAATGTAAATATTTTGCAGACCTTAATGACATAATGAATTAGATATGATCACATTCCTATATGTGGTGAGTGGTCTTCTCTAGTCACCATGATAAAATTTTGAAGAGGTACTTCTGTAACAAGGGCCTACAGCAAGTGGCCATCTTTGAAGAACCTTAATTTGCTTCATTCTATTGCTTTTTTATAGGGCTGAAAAACAATGGGAAATTTATTCTCATTTCTCTTGTTTTACCTTACCGGTAAGGCAGGGAATACAAATGAAGGCCTTTCTGGGTGCTTTTTCTTTTTCTTTTTCCCCTTCCTTTTGCCTGAAATCATTTAAATAATCCTTGTTTCCTGGTGTGCCATGACTTTTTCAATGTGCTTTCACATTTCAGTAGTCTCCTACAGTAATGGATTCATAAATTTGCACCCTCCCAAAACAAAATAAGGACTCTGATGTGAATCAACTAGAATATTACCATGGCAAAGTAGAGAAATGGAGGGAAGAATAAAAGTACATAAGACTCAGCTAAAATAGGGGCATTAATAGTAGCTAAGATAATAAAATAGGCCAAGGTGGGTCTTTTCCCAGCTTTTCTTCTGGGGAAAGGGAGTGGACTGATAAGGCCTGAGAGATAATGGGCTTCAAGCCTGGGACAGGCTGAAGTTCCCAGTAGCTTGGCAGCAGGTACGGGGGCTTACCTGGCCCTGTGCCCTCAGGGAAAGCAGCCTAGCAGGGCCTGCCTCTTTGGAGGAGCAATGGCCAAGTCAGGTTACCATTTCATGGTGATAAGAGCTCCCCCAGCTGGTGGCTTGAAGCAAAGCCACACTAAACTGAAAACAGGCTAGGACTACCAGGCAAACAGTGAGAGAGGCAGAGGATCTTCACGTGTGTGAGAGCAAAATGGTGTTTCTGAATCAGAGCTTTTCAAAATATGATCCATTCTGTGTGTCTGGTTATTCTGAAGTGTTTACAGGATACTTTGTCGCTCTTCTGAATTCTTTGAGAGAGAGGATTTTTCTGAAGTACCATATATCCAAACTACTACACTCAGTGAATATTTACAAGGACGGAGACACTCTCAGTATAATCTTGTTTGTTTTTGCAAGTATCTGGTGGCATCTGGTGAAGCAGAGGAGAATTTAAAGTATTTGGCTGGTGCCAAGGAGCTTGGACTTTGTGGGCTCCCGCAGCTGTTATACAGGATGACTGGAGAATGGCAGAGTGATCAATTTCGTTGTTTGATGGCCTTCCCTGAGGAGACTAAGGAAATGTAGTAGGCAGTGTGACTCCCTGAAACCTGAGGTGTTTTAGCTATTTGTGAGATTAAAAAAATTTCACTAATAGTACTGTCAGACTATTGTTGTATTTTGGAAGTAACTAAGGAGAAAAAAAATCATTATGTTGGACAGAAGAGGGTATATAGCCTGAGACCATCCTAAGGTTCAAATTGAAATTAGTGGTTTCTTGAACACTTTCAGAAGTGATTAGCATTTTGATAGGGTGACTGCAATTCAGGTGGTATTTCATTCTCAAGAGGTAAAATTAATTAGCAGCATTCCAAAATGTTATAATAAAATTGAGCTAATCAGGAAAACTAAGTCATGTGTAACAAAAAGGTGGTTTGGTACTTTAGATTCCATTTGGCTTTTTTTTAACTCAAATAAAATTTTAATTTAAATATTATTGGGCTTTTTTTGCTCTCAGGGAAGGTGGAATGACAAAATTCTGCTAATCATATAGAGAAGAGCAGAGAATGATCTTGGAATTTGGCAACTTTTAAAACCTTAACTTACATTTTGTGTATGTGTATGTTTCTTTCTAAATTCTAACATTTATTTTTTTGTTTTTTCAAGCACATGTACAATTTTTTGGCCCAGCCAAATGCCATTGCTCATCTGGATTTATCCAATACAGAATGTTCCCTGGACATGGTAATAGTTATTTTTATTGTTATTGCTTTTTAAAATATTGCTCTGGAGGTCTCAGAATAGCTATTTAGATGGGTGGTAGAGGCTTTCTCTTTAATAAAATATTCTCCTAGACACAGAAATATTTGAAAATAAGAGTGCCTTATTTCTTTTTCAGGTCTGTGGAGCTCTTCTCCGTGGATGCCTTCAGTATTTAGCTGTGCTCAATCTCTCCAGAACTGTATTCTCTCACCGGTATGGATTCATTTCTATTATTATTGCTATTTAGAAGTTTCTTTCTCTAAGAAAAATTTGGAATGGTAATGAAAACAGAGCGATACAGCATGAATGTTGTACATGAAAGAAGGGGGACTTAAGTTAGTATAAATATTAGATCTTGAAAGTTCAAGTTTTGTTTTATCTTTTTAAATCACAGGTTGTCAATAACTCTTGCCCATGTGAATTATGTGATAATACACTATTTCTGATATGTGGACAGGCATTCTCTCATAGTAAAAACCCTTTTAGAAACTTCTATTGAAGTTTCTCAATGGTGAACATGGAAGTAGACACAAACTACTTAGTGAGCAAAAAAGAATAGTCATCCTGTATCTTATACATGGAAAAACAGGATTCAAACGTCTAAGATGGAATTTGAATACTTGGTTTGAATAAGCTGCTTAAGTGTCAACCTTCCTGACTTGCAAATGTTTGAAACATAAGGCAGTAGGTTACAAGTAGCAAGGATTCACAGAGCACAAACTCTGAATTGAAAAGATAATATAAGGAAATTATGAAAAGTACATGGGTTATATAGGTTTAATATTCTGGGATCATCTAATGAATTAATACAGTTTAATACTTAGCATTTACAATTAGGACCACATTGTAAATAATAATTTAGCCATTATATGGATTATATTAATTCCATGGAGTAATATTATGTTAATTATATTATATTGATAACATATAAATAAAATGGCGTATTACTTGATGTTAGAAATTTCTTCATTTTTACCAGCTCACTTTCTAAAAGGTTTACATATTCAAAATAATAATCCTTACTTATGTGGAAATTCAGTTTGGTGGCATGCTTTGTACCATAACTGTGCCTCACAAAACAGTTAACTCAGTACTATTGGTCTATTCAACAGTGATGTAAATCTTTACAGTATGAAAGATGTACCACAAACACTTCCAACAGTATACGAGAATATGAATTCTGAAAATAGAATGGTGAGAGAAATTGAAATTTCCAAGATACTTTATTTTTAGGGGACATTTGAGGGTATTGAGGCCACCTAGGCAACTCATGTATTTGAAGGCAGCTTATAAAACATGCTTTGGTGGAACTGTAATTGATTAGGGAACAGGGTTACAAGATGATAACATAGACTACAAAGGTTTTTGTTTAACCAGCACTTTTGAGTTCATAGTACCGTGAATTCTGTGATGACCAGTCTTCAGTAGAGCTGTTAAACTTGTAGAGCAGAATTTGTGCTAACAAATTGCTTTGTCTTCAAAATGAAAGGTTATGATTAAACTGGTTAATACCCAGTACCTTAGCTACATGTAGTTGTAGAAAGCCCTTAGTAATTATGTTGAAATTATAGCATTTACATTGAGGTATGGATTTTTAGGCTATTTATACTTTTGTTCACAGATAATTTCCTAAGTATATCCCAGTCAGGATGGGTTAGATTGATGTTCTACAGTAACAAAGACACCCTTCCCTCATCTCTGTGGCTTTCAGCAACAGTGGTTTTGTGACATTTCCATTGTGGGCTGGCCACATCATCTTTACTCTAGGAGACAGAGCAGCCTGTATCTTAAACATAGCAGAGAAAAAAGGAGATTATGACAGTGCACATATTGGCTTGTAAAGCTTCTGTCTGGAAGTAATGTACATCATTTCTGCTCATATCCTGCTGGCCAAAGAGACTCACATCGCCAACCTGCTATCAGTAGAATGACATGCATCATCATCCTTCCTTGGAAAGAGGGGCAGTGGTATTTGGAAACATTGCCACACCAAACCAAAGTAGCAGGAGAAGTACAGTGAAAGAATAAGTTAATGTTCATCAAAAAATGAACAAGAGCCAGGCGTGGTGGCTCACACCTGTAATCCTAGCACTCTGGGAGGCCAAGGCAGATGGATAGTTTGAGCTCACAAGTTCGAGACCAGCCTGAGCAAAAGTAAGACTTTGTCTCTACTAAAAATAGAAAAGTGAGGCAAGAGAATCACTTGAACCCAAGAGTTGGAGATTGCTGTGAGCTATGACTCTATAGCACTCTACCCAGGATAACAGCTTGAGACTCTGTCTTAAAAAAAAAAAAAAAAAAAAAAAAAGAATAAGAGAAAACAAATTTCTGTTGTTCCACTATCTGAAACCAAAGCTACTAGAGATGTCATATATACTTCCAGAATTCTCATCTTTGTTTTATTTTTTGTCTTCTCAGAGATTTTGGTTGCTTAGCTATTTCGCTCAAATTGGCTGAAATTGTCCTGTTTTAAGACTTTTTAAAACAGGTTTTCCCAAGTATCTGCATATTAAATATTACTGAGTATTATTGAGAATGTTTTTTGCCCTGAAATTCTGTGAGTCCCTCCATGGAATAGGAGTAACTATCATTAAGCTAAGTGCTATTACGTATGCCAACTATTCAAGCAAAGTGTTCACATTCTCTCTTGGACTTTTTAATCCTGTTTTTCTTAAACCTTTATAGTACTGTGTCGACTGTACCTTATCATTGAGCTGTATGATTTCATCCACTTCCCTCAGTAATAGCAAGGGGACATACTTGGAGGTTATAACCATTTTATTTTGTAGTTTTGTCATTATTCTGATATTTGGCCTGAGTGATTAGGTTCATGGTACAGAAGTACTAGGTCATTTGTAATGCAGGCTTCATGCCATCCAGATTTTCTGTGCTGTTGCTCAGATCAACAGCAAGTCTTAATCTTATTGCATTGAAAGCTTCTGCATCTAAAAATATTGCCAGATGTAGGTAGTGATCCTTAACATTTTATGCCACCCAGTAGGAAATGTTTTTAAATTGGCGAGAAATACACATCTTCTCTGACCTAGTTTTTAATACTCTTAACTCGGAGTTTCCTAAAAATCAAAAGATAAAAAACATGATGGGTTTATTGGCTGTGACAAATAGGAATAAATTGTTTTATGGACTTTATGATATGTCTTAACCTATTATGTGGTTCCTTTAATTATGAGGGATTTAATCATTTAGGCTTCAGACATGTTTCTGTTTACTTTTAAATTTCTACCAAAGATATGATTAATTCATGGATCTCTTTGTAGTAAATAATTAAGGAATAAGTTTGATGGAAGTGTAACCACTTGTATAATTCTTGTGTTTTTTGTTTTTTGGTTTTTTTTTTAGAAAAGGAAAAGAAGTACCCCCATCTTTCAAGCAGTTTTTCAGTAGTTCTCTGGCTTTGATGCAAATCAACCTTTCAGGCACAAAACTATCTCCTGAGCCCTTGAAGTAAGTGGTTAATTCATTTTCTCCAGAGCTTTTAAAGTTCAGTTTGTTTCTGCATATGTGCTCGAGGAAAGAAAAAAAAAAAATCCAAAGACAGAAAAGGCAGCTGAGAATGCTTTTTACTCTGGGGCCTAAGAATACATTAATTTTTTTAAAGTACATTGTACACTCTTGATATTATTGCTTCTTCTATGGAAAAAATTTTCTTCTGGTCTGTGACCTTGGCAGTAGTCACTGATCTACAAAAGTTGTGCTCTCAGGTCCCATTGCTTTTATTTTAACTTCTGTTCAGTCCATTTTAGGCATGTTCTTGTATGTGTGTGTGTGCACATGTGTGTGTGTTTTAATCAATGTTCTAAAAATTTCTATTAACTAATAATCAAATTCAAAACACATTTTTTATATACAGCAGAATCAATTTTTAGGTGCTGTGGTTTCTGAATTATCCAGATCACTGTAGGCTGTTTGGCATTTTTACTTGGTAGCTAAATTAATGATACAGCTTAATATCCCTAGGGTAGGTATAGTGGTGAAACTAACAAGTGTAGCTACATTGAGGTTTGAGAGTAATTTGTTATTGGTTAGATTTCTGTTTACCATTGCCAGAATGAACCACGGTTCAGTGTACAAGTGCAGTACATTTGACTGTAGTGTCAAATTCTCTGAGTCTAAAGAAGGTATTTTCAGGTTATAATTATGCAAGTTGTCAGATGTGCTCAAATGTATGCACAGGATTTCTCCTTTCCCCAACTAATTTATAAATCAGCATTTACTGTTTCCCTTGTAATTTGTATGAAATGTTAAAATTAATGTCTGCTATTCATCTTACTAGAAAATTAATCTTCAATTAATTTGTAAATTACCTTTTCTCTCCTCCCATCACCCCTCACCTTGTTTTGAAAAATGTGTTCTTAATTCCACATAGTACCATATGACTGAAAGAGTGATGCCTCTAAGAAAAGTAGACCTGGTCAAATGCTAACACATAATGTCTGATGTTATAATGGGCTTTTAAAAAAAAATGCTGGCTGGGCGGGGTGGCTCACACCTATAATCCTAGCACTCTGGTAATCCTAGCACACTGGATAAAGAGGAGAACTTGAGCTCAGGAGTATGAGACCATCCTGAGCAAGAAAAAGACCCCATTTCTACTAAAAAATAGAAAAATGAGTTGAGCATTATGTCAGGTGTCTGTAATCCCAGGTATTCAGGAGGCTGAGGCAGGAGGATCACTTGAACTCAGGAGTCTGAGGTTGCTGTGAGCTAGGCTGAGGCCATGGTATTCTGGGCAACAGAGTGAGATTCTTGTCTCAAAAGAAAAAAATGTTGAATTAATATATACTAGATCTCTAAGTGTGGCAGTCACAAACAATTTAAGCCTCGTGATTATTTCTTAATATCTTATGGATATTAAGGAAGATATCAGAATTAGTATCCCATTATAACTTCATCACACTCAACTTATGCATTCAAGTTCTATTTATTGAGCACCACCTACAATGTGCTGGATACCACAAGACCACTAAGTAGAGAGCAAAGCAGACATGGCCTTGTCCTTGTAGCGCATCAGCAGGAAATCAGCATAGTCAAAATAGTTTTAGTGATAGGTACTGATATTCTGATTCTTTTAATATTTTTTACTTCTGTATAATATAGAGTAACTTTTCACTGGTTAACATCATGGCCTTTATGGAATATTTATCCTACAACGACGCTGGATTTACTGTACTTTATTATACTTCAGAGATATTTTATAATTGTTAAATCTTGGACCTGTTATTCATATGAATGTTTAATAATGTTAAATCAGTAGTCCCTTTAGCTCTGTGTTTTACTCCATAAAAAAAGTTCCTGTGGGTGGCGCCTGTGGCTCAATGAGTAGGGCGCTGGCCCCATATGCCAAGGGTGGCGGGTTCAAACCCAGCTCCGGCCAAACTGCAACAAAAAAATAGCCGGGCGTTGTGGCGGGCGCCTGTAGTACCAGCTACTCGGGAGGCTGAGGCAAGAGAATCGCTTAAGCCCAGGAGCTGGAGGTTGCTGTGAGCTGTGTGATGCCACGGTACTCTACCAAAGGGCCATAAAGTGAGACTCTGTCTCTA
>CAUYPK010074507.1:0-11097 GCA_963574355.1 Loris lydekkerianus
GAACCGGTGCTTTGATTTCATGTGTTTCCCCCCTGGGGGCGGGACTACGCGCTCAGAGATCTCTCCTCAGAAGCAGCATAACAAAATCCAAACTTGGCAAAGAGCCACAGTATACAAAATAATGATAAGAGGCAAAGAGCCGCATTCATTTTGGCTGGGAGCCGCATGCGGCTCGAGAGCCGTGTGTTCGCCACCCCTGCTCTATACACTTACTTTTGAAAGTACTGCATAGGTCGGAGTACCAAAAGGCTGAAAAGCACATATAGGGAAAAATGAACTATTTCAACTTTCTAGAAGGAATAAGTAGAAATTTTGGCTAACATGCAGGGGTCCTCAAACTTTTTAAACAGGGGACCAGTTCACTGTTCCTCAGACTTTTGGAGGGCTGGACTATAGTTTAAAATAAAAACTATGAACAAATTCCTATGCACACTGCACATATCTTATTTTGAAGTAAAAAAACAGAACAGGAACAAATATAATCACACAGCCTCATGTTGCCCACGAGCAGTAGTTTGAGGACCCCTGCATAGAGAGACACTAGAAAAGAAAATTTTGATGGCAACAAACAAGAATAATTGTTCCCTTACCTTTTCCCCCTGTTCTTACTGCTTACTTTTAGAAATGCATAAATAGAATATATTTACGGGGACGAAACGAAGAGCAAGGCATTCCTCTCGAATATTTACAGAAGCTTCACTATAAACATGAAAGCTGGCTCCTGCATAGAACATTGAAGTAAGACTTGCATATTCTTGACTATTCAATTTAATGCTTTCATCAAATTTTAATCTAAAATTTGGAAGATGTAATTAGAAACATGTACAATATCTCTCATTTCCTGTCATTTTATTTATTGGTATTTTCCAGAATCAGATGTGGGTTTTGATTCTCTTGTTGCAATGAGATCCTATTTCCTTAAAGTTCTTAAAACTATTATAGTATCCCCCCGTGGTATTGACAGCATAATATATGGAATTTCACTTTAAGTGATAAAGTAGGAAATACATCTGTATATATTATTTAGGTACTTTCTTTCAGAAAGAATTTTAAGAAAATGGATTTCAAATCTGTTTCTTAGATCGTAGCTTAGAAGAGAGTGCTGCCTAGTTGTTGAGAGCATAGACTTTATCATTAGTCAGGTCTTGGTTCAAGTCCAGTCTTACTTACTAGTGTGTGACCTTGGACAGCCTCTGCACCTCAGAATGATGTGTATGAGCTTTAGTGTTCTCATCTTTAAAATGCAGGTAGGAATTATTCCTAATTTATTGTATGTTCCATGTTTTTTGAGGAGAATCATATGCCTAGCTCTCTATATTTTATACCTGAGATTTTTAGCTACATATAGTATTATTAAATCTAGATGAGAAAAAAAGGGCTACCAGATAAAATACATGTAGGGTAACATAAGTATAAAATGGTTTACAACATTTTGATTTCCCAGTGACACAAGAAATAATTTTTAATGTTTCTGTTTTATTTAATGCTTTTCTGATTATTTTATTAATCTCTTGCTTTTTAAACAGAACCAACTTTGATTATTTACAAGAGGTGCCTATTTTAACACTGGATGTTAATGAAGACTTCAAAGACAAGCATGAGAGTCTGGTTGAAAAGGTAGATTTAGACAAAGACCATAAACTAATGCAGCATATTTGTTTTGTCTAAAAAAGTATACTAGCTTGTGAAAAAACAGTTTTCCAATAGAAAGCTTATATAGAGTAACATAAAAAAAGTTAAGGCTGGGTGCGATGGCTCACACCTATAGTCCCAGCACCCTGAGAGGTCAAGTTGGGTGGATCCTCTGAGCTCAGGAATTCAAGACCAGCCTGAGTAAGAGTGAGACCCCATTTATAAAAAAATAGCTGCTGTTGCAGTGGGTGCCTGTGCGTTCCGGCTACTTGGAAGGCTGAGGCAAGAGGATCACTTGAGCCCAAGAGTTTGCTTTTGCTGTGAGCTATGATAGTAGAGCACTCTATTGAGGGTGACAAAGTGAGATTGTCTCAAAATAAAAATAAATAAACTAAAATAAAAAGTGCCTTCAGAAAATACAAATTAAAAAAAGTTAAGACCTTTAGAGGACTTTAGACTGTTTAGATTCTAAACTAAATTTTAGTCCTGACTAAATTGTATCTTTGTGGCTGAGCTAAAATGAGGACCTTTTTTTATCCTTTAGTTTCTTTATTTGTAAGACAGGGATAATTACAATAACAAATGTTCTTTCTCACTCCCGTTCCTGTGTTTTTTCCCTTTTTGTTTCCTCTTTCCCACACCACCAATTTTTAGATACTTTAATAATAAACTTCTTATGAAATTAAATTTATCTTTTTCAATAAATTCAGTATGGAGGCTATTTAAAGTTGTAGGATATAGATCTCATTCATTTTTACATTAGCTGAAGTCTTGAGGTTAGCAGTGGACCCCAACCTTTTTGGTACCATAGGCTGGTTTCATGGAGAACAATTATTACACAGGGGTTGGGAGTAAGGGGAGGAGGGTAAGGATCTGACAGGAAGCTGAGCTTAGGGGTTGATGCTAGTGGTGGGAGGGGCTGTAAATGCAGGGAAAAGTTCACTCCTCTTGCCCATGCACATCTGCTGTGTGGCCCAGTGTCTGACATGCCCCTGACCACTACTAGTCCATGGCTTGGGAAATGGCTCTGTGGGATTAAGGGGTTTTAGGTTTGAGTTTCATTTGGGACTGTGTTAAAGACGAATTTATATCGACTAATCATTGAGTCATTGTCTTATTCAGAGTTAATTTGTCAGCCAGATAATTGGAGTTAACCTATTTGATGCCCCTACTGATGGGAGAGAATTTATTGATGAGTACTTGAGAGAGAATAGTAAGGGAATTGTATAATTGAATACCCCTATATTCCTTTAGTAATGTATCAATCTACGGTCTAAAGAAGAAGCCACACTTTTTCTTTTTTTTTTTTTTTTTGGTTTAGTTTTGAGAAGAATTTGATGTTTCCTTTTGCCTGTAACAAAATGTCTGTTGTTCACTATATAGACTTGAGATTCATGAGGGATGTATCTCGACAATTTTGAAAATCTCACCATTTTATATAACTGCCATAGTATATACCTATAGTTATTTTGTCCATGATATGAAATAGAGAATTTCTGGGAAATTCAAGTGACCTCTTCATACTATAAGTTATATAACAAACATAGGCTATAATTCACTTATGATACTATTAAAATAAAATTAAGTCAGCCATCATAGGATGAATAGCTAACCATCAATTTAACTGAATTACAAAACCACTTTTTAATTTTATCTACCACTTCTTTGATTTGACTAAGAATCATTTCTCAGTCGTGTATGTTTTTACTTTTAGTAATAATGGTAGCAGTTGACTTTTCTTTTTAAGGGATTTTTACAAAGCAATAATTTTTGTTCTTTCAGGAGAATTATTGAGTAGTCTAGATAGAGAGAACAAGGGTGTTCTGACCTTGTGGTGGTCTTCAGCTGCTACTTGACTTCCCTACACATTAACACTGCAGTGTCTGTGATCCAGACTTGTGCTTCAGGTCTACTGCATGCTTGACCTTCAGAGTTGTTTAAATCATCACTGTTATTAATGTTATCAACATCAAAGCTGCACATGTCAGTGGTACATGATATTCCAATAAAGAGATTATAAAATTAGTGTTACAAGTGCTTTAGAACTGTATCAATCTTAGATGTAAATTAAATAGCTCCTGTAATGACTTAACAGGTCATTCATCTCTTACTATTGAAGTATTTAATAGTATTTCTTTGGAAAGTAAATGCTATGGCATTGTGATGGAATTACTTATATAGTCGGGGTCTTCAAATACTATACAAAGATGAGTATTAGTTACCTCAAACTAGGCAAAAAATTATACTAATATTTTTTTCTTCCCCTTAGGTCAAAGAATTTTTGAGTACTCTGTGATCTCGCTGAAGACTACAGGCAGCCAAATGCTTCCAGAGACTTTAGCTCTGTGTATCTTTGTAGCTGCACATTCATACAGGTCTCTTTAGAAAACCTGAGTTTTTAATTATTTTTGTTCCATGAAAAAAATTTTTTAATGAATCCTATATAAAAAACTGTATTACCAGTTTCTTTTTTCTTTTCTTATCTTTGTAAAAACAAAGACATTATCTCTCACAATAGGAAGTCTGGAGGTGGATGGTTCCAGAATCCGTACAGTGGCTAACCTGTATTATAAGATTCAGCTTCCTTTTGTTTTTATTTTCTGTTTTCTTCCTCAGTAGGTTAGCTTTTTTCTGTGGTGCTTCTCACCCTACTGTTGACCAGTTTCTTTCTTTTCTTTTCTTCTTTTTTGAGACAGAATTTCACTTTGTCAGCCTTGGTATGGTAGAGTGCCATGGCGTCATAGCTCACAGCAACCTCAAACTCTCGGGCTCAAGCAATGCTCTTGTCTCAGCTTTCCGAGTAGCTGAGACCACAGGTACCTGCCACAAGGCCCAGCTATTTTTAGAGACCAGGTCTCTTGCTCAGGCTGGTCATGAACCTGTGAGCTCAGGCAGTCTACCCACCTTGGCTTCTCAGGTGCTGGGATTGCAGGCCTGAGCTACCACACCCCGCCCTGGTGACCAATTTCTTATTGGAAAGTTTTAATGCCACATAGTAAGTGGCAGCGTGTCCTGTGTACATTAGTATATCTATTAAAAGCTGAAAAGTGGAATTTAAGGAATCCTTAAATAAGGATTCTGAAATTTTTTTGATCAGGTGCCTCCCTTTCTCTTTTATGTTGGAAGGTAAGACCAACTTTTGTGTTTAACCACTTCACTGATACTCACTAATGCGTCTGTGACACCTTCATTAGAGAGGCACCTTAGGCTTTGTTCCCAGTTGGGTAATGGTATTACCTGCTCTAAGTAATGAATTAATCTTAGAGCTCATTTAATCTTAGGCTCATTTAATCTTTTCTCTACCTTTGTTTCTTCATCTGCGGCATGGGTGATACCATTTTTCATTTTTTTACATGAGATTTTGAAGGATTAAAGAGGAAATCTATCTATACTTAAAAGGTAACTGGAAGGTATTACATGAGTACATGTAAGATTCACTTTACATGGAGCTTAAAATAGTTACTTGCTTTCTCCTTTCTTAGACTACTGTTTTTAGAATGAAAACTCATTACTATGTTAAAAGATTTGTTTAAACTATGATTGTCCTTAAATCATTTGAGGTGGAAGTATAGTTTTTTTCAAAATTTCTTCCCATTTTGATGATGTTGGTGAAACATAGCAAAGGGTAAGACTGGCAGGGAGCAGTCTCGCTTTACCTCTAGTTGGTGAGGAGTCAGAAATTGAAACCAGGGTAGATAGACTATCTTCACCATTCTGTTTAGTCCCACTTCTTACTTTCTGCCTATTATGTTTTCCCTGTTGTCTAGATGAATTAGGTAGCGTGCTATTTTAAAGTTTAAATAAAAGTCACACATTTGTACTTTGAGAACATTGTGATCATTCACTGCAGAGTTCACTTTGCTTTGTAGGGTTTTGTCTTAAGGTTATTCCCCCTTTCAGAGAAAATTACTGATAAAAATGATCTTACTTTATGTGTGATATCTTATGAAAGCATTCTTGTTTTTATTGAACTAGGAAATAAAACTAGCAAAGATGGGGGTAAGGTTCCATTAAGAAGGCATACTTAATTACTTATGTCTGAAGTATTTATGTGAATAGTTGTAAAAATCTGCATGGATTCATCTTAGGTCTGTATATAATTAAAGAATTTTTTTCCTAGTTTCTTAGTTAAGGTATGCAGTGTTTTTTCTATATATCTAACTTTTCTATTTTCTATTTTAGAAAAATATATCTTTTTGTAATGAGGAAGGGCCACTTTTCACTTTTAAACTACCCTTTTGCCTTTTTAAAATTTTTGTTTTTGGCTTCTTATTCAAAGATGATAATTTAGTAGGTTAGCCAGTCCACATGCACTGATCTTTGAAAAGAAAACTTAAATTCAAATCTGTAACTATCATAAATATTTAAACTAATTCATTGTATGTGTGGATTTTGGGGGGCTTGTTTTTGTTATAAATGAATTTGTCTACTTACATATTTGTTAATAGTAAGTATACATTTCGTGAACTACACTGGAGCTATGCTCATTGAAATGATTACATCTTTTTAGAATAAAAATTTCTTTTAACTTTTGAAGAAGAATTATGAATATAAAAGGTGAAAATTATCTATATAATTGCATCCATGCTATTTTAAGTAGAGGCTTAAAATTGAATGATTTTCAATAACCTTTTAATACTTTAAACAAGTGTTTAATACTTGAAATATGTAGAATTGAATACTTTAAACAAGTGTTTAATACTTGAAATACGTAGAATTGAAAGAACCTAACAAAAATATTATTATTTATTTGTTATGACTCAAAATAAACATTGTACTGGTGTGGTAGGCATAAGAGAATTGAGCCTGATGGACCTCATTCTCTTGGAGCTGTTTCTCACAGAGTATCTTTCATTAGAGTTAATGTAGTATCTTTTATAGTTGCTCTTTCAAAAAAGTAATTGATAGTATAAGACTTATTTTCCTTAACCAGAGTTTTCTGTTCTACTGTGCCTGAAATTTAGAGCATTACATACCAAGCCATTTAGAAATTAGGTCTATCATATTTTAAAGGGGAGTTGCACAGTATATGGAGCCAGTACGCTGCACCTCATGATTACATTATTGTGCACAGCTATAAATCTTATTAGGTCCACAAAAATGCTAAATAAGTTAAAACGTTAAAGTGTGTATGAATTCTGATACATAATAACCTTTCATCTGGCAAACTTATCTTCTTTTAAAATATTATTTTGAAAAAAGTTGTAGAGTCAGGAAAAGTTGCAAGAATATTAAGAGTTCCTGTGTACCTGCCCTCAGCCTTCTTTACTTAATGGTAACACTTTAACCATAGTATATTATCAAACTAGAAATTAACTTTGGTACATTGCTATGAACTGAAGCATCACAGTTCACAGCAACCTCAAACTCTTGGGCTCAAGCGATTCTCTTGCCTCAGCCTCCCAAGTATCTGGGACTACAGGCGCCTGCCACAGTGCCTGGCTTGGTTTTAAAGACAAGGTCTTGCTCTGGCTCAGACTGGTCTCTAGCTCCTAAGCTTAGGCAATCCACCCACTTCAACCTCCCAGAGTGTTAGAATTATAAGCGTGAGCCACCGGGCCTGGCCTATGAACTGATTTTGAATGTTGAATCAGCCATGCATACGTAGGGTAAATCCAACTTAATCATTATTTTGTAATTTTTTTGAATGTTGTATATAATTCACATTGAATTGAATATTTTATGGAGGATTTTAGCATTTATATTTCTGAGAGATACTGGTCTATAGTTTTCTTATAATGTCTTTGGTTTTGGTATTAAAATGACACTGACTATATAGAATGGGTTAGGAAGTGTTCCCTCTGTTTCTACCCTCTGAGAGAGATTGTAGAGAATTGGTATAATCTATTCCTTAAATCTTCAATAGAACTCATCACTGAACCAATCTAGGCCTGGTGTTTTCTGTCTTGGAATTTTATTAATTATTGATTTATTTATTTTTTAAATAGATACTCTTTTGTGAATTTTGACAGATTGTATCTTTTCAAGGAATGGATCCATTTCACTTAGTTTGCCAAATTTGTGGGCATAGAGTTATCCATAATATCCCTCTGTTATCTTTTTAATTCCATGGGATCTGTAGTGATATCTCCTCTTCATTTCTGATGTTAATAATTTGTGTCTTCTGTTTTTCTGACTTGGTCTGGCTAAGGCATAGCAATTTCTATTCATCTTTGTAAAGAGCTACCTTTTGGTTTTCTTGATTTTCTCTGTTTTCCTATTTCATTGATTTGTACTCTAATTTTCATTATTTCTTCTATTTACTTTGAATTTATTAAATGTTTTATTTCAAAATATTAATTAAGGGAGTATAAGTATTTTTGTTGCGTGGTTTTCTTGTTTAATACTCAAGTCAGCGAGTTTGGTGCCCATCACCAGGTAGTGTTTGTTGTACCCAAAAGGTAGGTTTTAATCCCACTCCCACCTTCCCAGTCTTGGCTCCTCGTGTCTCTTGTGTGTGTCTCTTTGTGTCTGTGTGCACCATCTGTCAGCTCTCTCTGATTAGTGAGAACATACAGTGTTTGGCTTTCTGTTCCCAACATGCTTCACTTAGGATAATGGTCTCCGGTTTACTCTGCTTTGCTGCAGATGATGTTATTTCATTCCTTTTTATGGCTGAGTTTACTTTGAATTTAATTAGCTCTTTTGTTTCCTATGGTGAAAACTTAGATTTTTTTATTTTAGATCCCATTTTCTAATACGCATATTCAATATTATAAATTTCCCTCCAAGCACTAATTTCACTGCACCCTAAATTAAAATCTGATGTTACAGTTTTATTTTCATTTAGTTCAGACTATTTGAAAATCTCACTAGTTCTTTGATGCATATGTTATGTAGAAATATTGTGGGGTTTTTCCAACTATCTTTCTATAATTGATTTCTAGTTTAATTCATTGTACTCTGAGAGCAAATATTGTATGATTTCTATTTTTAAAAATTTATTTACATGTCTTTTATGAATGTTTTACATGAACTTGAAATGAACGTATATTCTGCTGTTGGATGAACTAGTCTGTAGATGTTAATTATACCCAGTTGATGGATGGTGGTGTCAAAGTCAATGGTGTCTTTACTGATTTTCTCCTTCTAGATCTTTCTATTACTGATAGAGGGATATTAAAATATCAAAGTATAATCATGGACATAACATATAGTTGGGTCTTGTTTTTTATCCACTCTGACAATCTCTTTTATTTAGTATATTTAGACAATTAATGTTTAAGGTGATTTTTTTTTTTTTGGATTAATGTCCCATGTGTTTGTAACTCAGTAATGATGCCAGGGCTGGGTGCTGGTGGCTTATGTCTATAATCCTAACACTCTGGGAGGCCATGGGGGAGGGGATTGCTTGAGCTCCAGACCAGTCTGAGCAAGAGCAAGACCTCGTGTCTAGTCTTTACAAAAAATAGCTGGGTATTATGGCAGATACCTATAGTCCCAGCTACTCAGGAGGCTGAGGCAAGAGGATTGCTTGAGCCCGAGTTTGAGGTTGCTGTGAGCAATGACACCATGGCACTCAGGGAGACAGAGTGAGACTCTGTCTCAAGAGGAAAAAAAAATGAAAATGATACCAAGAGCACATAGTGTGAAAAGAACAGTCTCTTAAATAAAGGGTGTTGGCAAACCTGGGTTTCCACACGCAGAAGAATAAAATTGGACCATTTGTATGCCATATATACAAATCAACTCAAAATGGATTAAAGTCTTAAACTAAAGACCTGAAACTGTAGAACTGCTGAAGAAAACATAGAGGGAAAGTTCCCTAACATTGGTTTGGGCAATGGTTTTTTTTTTTTATCCCCAAAGCTCAGGCAACGAGAGCAAAAATAGATACATGTGATTACATCAAACTAAAAAAAGCTACAGCATGGCAAAGGAAACAACTGAGTGAAGAGACAAACTATCAATTAAGAGAAAGTATTTGCAATTTATTGACCTGAGAAGGGGGTTAATATCCAAAATATATAAGGAATAATTCAATAATGAGAAAATTGCCTGTTTAGAAAATGGACAAAGGGCCTGAATAGACAATTCTTCATAGAAGGCATACACATGACTAGTAGTTACAGGACAAAAAGCATATACGTACAAATGATCAACATCGTTTATCATTAGGAAGATGTAAAATAAAACCACAATGAGATATCGCACACATGTCGGGATAACCATTATCCAAAAAAGATGAAAGGTAATATTTATTGGTAAGGATGGAGAAAAGAGAGCCCTTGTACACTTGATGGGAATGTAAATTAGTATAGTCATTGGGGAAAACTAAAGTCTCCTCAAAAAACTAAAAATAGAATTACTGTATGATGCAGCAGTCCCAGTTCTGGGTACATACAAATAAATTTGAAATCAGTGTGTCAAAGGAAGACCTGCGTTTCATTGCAGAATCGTTCACTCTTGGTCTTTGCCAGAAGGCTGAGAAACACTATTGCCGCACTGTTCACAGTAGCCAACATGTGGAATCAGCCCAAGTGTCCATTAATGAAGGAATATGTACATAAGTACACAATGGAATACTAGTCAGCCTTTAAAAGAAGGAAATGTCGCTTGTGACAAGATGGATGGATGTGGAGGACTAAGTGAAATAACCTAGGCACAGAAGGACAGACAACACATTGTCTCAGTTGTGTAATCTAAAATCAGAAGCAGCCCATATGTGCCCGTCAGTCAGTTCCAGATGGGGGGGGCAGAGAAGGGGGGAAGTAGAAACTCGCCTACTGGGTACAGTGAACGCTATTCAAATGGGGTCAGCACTCAGCAGCCCTGACTAAAGCATCACAGAAGTTATCCATGTTACAAAAACATTCGTGTCTCCTTAATGTTTTGAAATAAAGAAAAATCATGGAAGCAGACAGTAGAATGGTGATTACCAGAGGGTGGGTAGTAGGAGGAACGTGGAGATATTGGTGAAGGGTGCAAAGTTTCAGGTAGACCGGAGGAATATGTTTTTTTGAGATGAATTGCATAGCATGGTGACCAAATAATAGCATACATTTCAAAATTACTGAATAAATTTTTTTTAATTTTTTTTTTATTGTTATTAAATCATAGCTGTGTACATTAATGCGATCATGGGGCACCATACACTGGTTTTATAAACAGTTTGACACATTTTCATCACACTGGTTAACATAGCCTGCCTGGCATTTTCTTAGTTATTATGTTAAGACATTTACATTCTACATTTACTGAGTTTCACATGTACCCTTGTAAGATGCACTGCAGGTGTAATCACACCAATCACCTTCCCTTCGCCCACCTCCCCTCCCTTTCCCCCTTACCCCTATTCTTAGGTTATAACTGGATTATAGCTTTCATGTGAAAGCCATAAATTAGTTTCATAGTAGGGCTGAGTGCATTGGATACTTTTTCTTCCATTCTTGAGATACTTTACTAAGAAGAATATGTTCCAGCTCCATCCATGTAAACATGAAAGAGGTAAAGTCTCCATCTTTC
>CAUYPK010074509.1:0-15074 GCA_963574355.1 Loris lydekkerianus
ATAACCCAACTATAGCACAAGACTATGAGGAAAGGACGAAGGAAGGGGAAGGGAGGGGGGAGGTTTTGATGGAGGGAGGGTAATGGGTGGGGCCACATCTATGGTGCATCTTAGAATGGGTACAGGTGATTGCACTAATGTGCACAGCTATGATTTAACAATAAAAATAAATAAAAAAATTGCAAATAAATAAATAATGAATAAATACATAAATAAATAAATAAAAAGCCCACTTTTAGGAAATGAGGGGAAAAAAATACATTTTTTTTCCCAAAATATAAGGAAGTCAAAATTATTTCCACATGTATTTAGTTTAGTTTTGACCTAATTTTGAAAATAAATTATGAATAGTTGATTAAGAGAGAGAAATAACTACCTATATTCTCTTAACCATGTTATATTATTTTATCATAGACGATAGCCATTTACTAAAAATCTTTTTTCAAATAAATAGGTCAATAAAATATTGAGTAGAATGTAGTGGTATTGAAACAAAAGTAAAGGTACTGATAGTCACACGAAAATTAAAAAAAAAAAAAAAAAAAGAAAAAGTAAAGTGATACTTTTAAGGTACATAAGAGCAGGTAAAATGTAAAATACACAAAACAAGGGGGAAATTATTGCCATTTTCACATTTGCTTCTAAAGTTTCAGAGTTTAAATTGGGATCAATTTCGAGGGGGGGGGGTCCTTCAAAATTGAATCATTTATTTAAATCTCCAGAGTAGGGAAAACTCGTGAAAAAAATCATAGGAGACTGTATTTGCTCAAGAGATTTCTGGCGTTCTTGCCTTCCTCTAGAGTTAGCAATGCACGGGAGAACAATGAATCTTTCAGAACTTGGCACGGTCGACTACAAATACCTGCCAGCAAGCAGAAGTGCTAGTGAAAAAATTTAACTTGGAGGTGAAAGCTCCCAAGAGACAACCATCTGAGGCATTGTTAAACCAGGGAGCGGCCGCCTGCGCCTGCTTTCCCCATAGATGAGGGGCAGGTACAATGAGATGAGTTAGACACAATCACTGTTTCCCTTTTCATTATGAACCATGTCTTGCTTCTGCTGTTTTTACAAAGAAATGAAATACTGAAGCCACAGGGATCTCTGAAAAACCTGCTGCCACGACTTAAACTGTTAACTGCACTAAATTATTTCCTTTAGTTTGTTCTAATTTACAATCCCTCCTTTGTAAGCTCTTTCTTTTGTAGGTTGTAGTAGGAAGATGGATCAAGCCATGAGCCCATGAAGCAAAGTAGGACCACAGAACCCAGTTCAGATTTCAGTCAGAATGTTAGAGGAATTGTAAACTTGCTGATACTTCTGCCACCTTCTGCACAGAGAAACTTTTTATGGACTTTTTTCCACATATAATATTTCATAGTGATAGCATTTATGACTTTGCCAAAAGAAGAAAGAGTAGTGAAATGATAATGATATGCTCATTAGTTTGCCTTTTATAAACAGGAATTTAGGCATCTGTTAATATCTGCTTGGTAGTTAGTGAGCAAGGACCGTCTGTGAAATTACTACAGACAGAAAACCCCAAACTCCATCTTTCAGCAAATCTGACAAACCTTTAGCAACAGAAACCATTCCTACAGTGGTCTGCATGTTGCTGTTACTGAGTCAAAGGTTTCTCATTTGCAGGTTTGCATGAATAATTTCCATTTTTAAGAAGATAAGGATACCCAGGCACATTTTAGCATATTTCTAATCTGTATTTTTATACTATGTAGATTCCTATCACGATATAGCTTACTTCAAAAATATGATTAAGTAGAAAATAGCAGGGCCAATTCAACAAATTAGAAAGATAAATTTTAAGAGATATGTGAGTATAATCAAACCTGGAAATCATTTCTACAGGAAATCAATATGATATTTTCAAAGGATTAAGAAGAAATTTTACATGAATATAAATAAAACTGGCATTTGTCATAACATTAAATAGACAAAAATGACAAGAATTATATATACTTGTGCTTTATGAAATAAATTTAATATATGCCAGATGGGGTATTTTTCTTCATTTTTTGAAAAATATTACTTAGTATTATGAAATAAAATCCACATAATATATTCTTGTGTGTGTATGTATGTATGTCTGCGTATGTAGGGACATATTGTGGTAACTTTTCCAAAAAAAATCTGTGAGTATTGTCATAAGAAAAATCTTGATATTAAAAAATAATTTAAAATATACCTTTCTTGTCTCCTTCTTTGTGAATATTGTCTTGCCATTGGGAAACAGTTACCAACACGGGAATTAAAACATTTCTCAGCACTCACACACAGCAAATGATGTTAACTGGTAATTGGATGGTCAGTGGACGATTATAATTAGAAAAGGTATTTCCTAATGGAGATGCGGGTAATGGAAGTAGAAAATGGCAGTGTTTGGGGGCTCTGGAACACACTGAAATATGTCTGTTTATTTTTAATATTGTGCTGATTCTGAAAGAGTGTAAGCTAACATCTTCACTGAATAAAGGCAATAATACTATCTCTGATTCTCCGCTGCGCCTCAGTCTACCTAACAAAACAGCAGATAGTTACATGCTGTCAGAGACTGTCACAATTAGTATCCTGCTTCAGTGATATATAAGGATGTTACCCTGGTGCCTGAAGTAACACCCTCCAGAGGCACCTCTCCCTGCTAAACTTAAGTGTCCTCCCAGTTACTTGTCTAGTCCGTGCTGCCTTATTATTTTCTTAAAATCTACTGAATGTATGTTACATTGTCTTGCACTCATGCATGTAACACTTTAAAAGTTTGCTTTTGTATCAATATCAATGTACATCTACTTTCTCCATATTGATCTCTTCTTTTTTCTATGTTCTATGTTTACCATTCAAATATGTTATTTGAGATGAAAGACTGCTGATATAAAATATTTTGCGTATTTAAAGATGGAATAACATGATGCTACTATCACACGTTTACTTCATACTCCCTAATGGCATCTTAAGAAGAAAAAAATAGTTGAAATTTATTATTAGTAGCATGGCTAGTTTACATAAAGGAAAATGTGTCATTGAGGGGGGGAAATGCGCATAGCAATCTTAGTTCAAAAAACAGTTTTATAAGGAGGACTCCTAGCGAAGGCTTCAGCCTATAACATAATGCACTTGCTACATTACCAAGGACCAGGTTGAGCTGCAAGTATTGCAGTCTTGATAATAGTGTGCTAAATAAGCCAGCAGAGGTTTCCCTATTATGTGAAATTCCTAGTATGCATTCCAAGGTGAGCATGAGGCATCAGTGCAAGGCCCAGACCTCTCTCTACGAGTATGGCCTTATCTTCTTAGTCCAAGATATGTTCCAAATATATCATCCATATTCCATTTAAGAGAGTAAAGAAGGAGCAAGAACTCTCCATATGATCTCCATAAGCTTGCACAGGAGATTCCCCTTCGCATCCCTTTGATCAGAAATTACAGCTCTTTGGCAGGTTGAGAACTTCATTTTCACTCCCGAGAAGGTGTGGGTCCAGCCATAAGTCAGGTCCTCTATCACCATGAAAGAGGAAGAGAACAAATATTGGAGAATAAACAGCAGTTCCTACTAAGAGCCGATGTATAGCTTGCACTTAGAGGACAGCAAAAATAACATCTGGACAGTTCACACCAAGAAAGGAAACAATTTTTCTTTGACATATTATTTTAATAAGTCAGTTACTACATATTATATTCATATTATCGCTTTCTGAAGAGCCATGCTTGAATTCAGATATCTTTTCACGAGCTATAAGTCACCTTTACTGGAAAATTAAGCCGCCTCTATGTGCTAGAAGAAAGTAGCTTATTGTTTTGGTTATCTTTTTTTTTCCCTCACAGCAAACAATCCCAGCATTTAGCAACATATAATCACTACTATTTGGTTATCTCTTTATTATTGTGAGTAGTCTGAGCTCACCTGGGCTGTGATGCTCTGTGTGATATGATCTGTGACTGCAGTCATCTGGGGACTCACTGTGCTGATGTCTCACTTGTGTCCCTTAAATCACTGGCAGTGGGCAGCTCAGCAGAAGCTGCTCATCAAAGACCCTCAGTGCCCTCCACATGCCTTACCCTGTGCCTTGGCTCCTCCTGGGATGAAGGCTTTGTTCCAAAAGTCAGGAAAGTAAAGCTGTTAGTTTTTCCTAAGGAAGGATTCCCTGAACGTCTCTTCCGCCATGGTCTTTTGACTAGAACCAGTCACAAGACCGTCTTAGATTTAAGGACAGGTGAAAGTTTGGAGGGAATATGGAAGGGCAAGCTGTATCTTTTGAGGCAAGCTCTACCTTTTGAACACAAGCAAAATATGTACATAAAGGAGAGAGAAAAATTGTTAAGGGACATCTTTGAAGCCTGGAAATGCATAACAGAAATAATAAAAATTTCACAGAAAATCAATAAGTCATTCAGTAATAAAATAAATTTTACAAGAAAATATTGCTCAAGAGATTAAAAAGTCATTGGAAATGCCCTTAGGAAGCCATGTTTAGGATCAGCCACACTGCAAACATGATCTAGTTGTCTTGTTTTATCTATTAAATCAATTCCTATAAAGATAATGAAACTGCAGGCCAGCTTAAAAAATCATTTTTTTCATCTTCATAAATTCAACATTTACTGGTAACTTTCATGTTTGAGATATATTACTTGTTAAGATTACAAATTTAAGAGCCTCCTTGGACACAAGAAGGGTCCTCACCTGCTTATACTAGTCACTGAGTACATGTTACAGAAGAAAACAACAAAGTTTTGAGAAAAGAAGGGCATCAATCTGTGGAGATGTGGAAAGAAGGCATCTAGCCTAGACCATGGTGTCTTCCTGGAGTAGATCAGGCAAATAAAATAGGACACTGAACTCATCCTGACAGAAACAAGAAAGATAACTGAACTCATGCTGACAGAAACAAGAAAGATAACCCCCTGGAGGACTGATTTACATGGTCCTAGATAGCTCAGTGCTAATTCTAAAGTCTGTGCTCTGCAACTAAATTTAAGAACTTAAAACACTGGAACAAATTTTAGATGAAGAGGTTTATTATGTACCCTTCCTGGGGTCAAATCTCTCATATTTTATATACTTTCCTTATTATTTGTGCACATAGCATATCCAATATGGGCAAATATGTGATAAATTAAGTGTTGTCAATCTGTTTTATGATTATCAAAGAGCAATTTTATTTTTTTTTTATTGTTAAATCATAGCTGTGTACATTAGTGCAATCAAGGGATATAATGTGCTTGTTTCATATACAATCTGAAATATTCTCATCAAACTGTTCAACGTAGTCTTCATGGCATTTTCTTAGTTATTCTATGTAGACATTTGTATTCTGCCTCTAGTAAGTTTCGCCTGTACCCATTCAAGTTCTTAAAAACAAGTTAAAGGAAAGGACCAAATGATTTGAAGCCACATGTAAAATTAGTGTCAGATTTTGGCCCAGGAGCACTTTGTTTTAAAGAAATAGGTCGATCTTCCCTGTTCCATGAACTTTGAATCTGGTTATGTCATTTTCAGTTTTATTTACAAAATATTTCAAATGTATGGATAATTCTCCAAATGAAAATAACCTGTCAAACAAAATATTCAGCCACCTATTGTGAACAAAATTCAATAAATTTATTTGATGTAAGAAGAAAATATCAAATACTGTAAACATGATAGGTAAAATATTTGAACTACATCTGAATTAATAGAAAAATTACTCTTACCTGATTTTTAGACAGCACATGTGAAATTTTCAAGTAAAGAGGGAGAGAAGGCCTCTACTGGAGATTATAGCTAAAATGAAAGGAAGATACTAAAATAAAAAATCATTAACTCAGCTCCAAATCCAGGAAGATGCCAATTTCCAGTGTCAATAAAGTTTATCTAGGTTTCACATAGCCTATAAATGCTATGGTGTGGAAGTAATTTTAATTGATTTTGTTGTTTAAGGTATTTCTTTATTCTTTATTTACAACTATGTTTTCATGTATAAGCAGTGCAAATTACAGGGTCAGTATTGAACATCCAAGATAAAAATCAGTTCCTTTGACCTAAAGCTGCTTTCAGGCTGAAGTGTTAATCTAAATCAGGTTTCCATACCTATTTATTTCAACAACCAGTTCTCTACAGATTTTTCCCTTTCCTATTTTCCTGGCTGTGATCAAGTTCTCTCAGGCACACTGTACTATTCACAGCCAACACCAGGAAATGAATCAACCCACATCTTTTCCCCAACTACTTTTTTCTTCTGCAAAGGAATCAAGCACTTAACACTACTTACCCCCTTCTCCACTTTCACCTGTTTTTCTCATGCAGGACAGAGTCGATTCCCTGTCTAGCAATAAATCTCTGCCTTTGCTAACCCATGTCACTACCATTGCTTGACCAAATCATTGTGTATCAAGCCTCAATTAAATCAACTATTGACATCTCTGTGCTTTAAAATTTCTTCCCTCATTAGAATAAACATAAATCGTGTTCTTTTCTTGCTAATAAATTTGAGAACTCTGTACTATCTTTACAATTTTTTCTGTAATTCTAAAACTATTCTAAGTTTATTTTTTAAGTTTATTTTTTTTTAAGTGGGAAAAATGCCATTTTGAGAAAAATCATTCTCACCTTATGTTTCTTCTATGGTACCCTGTATATTCTGTAGAATAAGAAGCCCCTTTCTGCATTTCCTGAAGGGAATAAGGAGCTCTATGTATTTGGATCTGGGTCAGCCCCAAGAGGGGTCCTGTTTGGGGCAGTGGACATTTACTCTTCAGTTAGTTCGAAGTCAGAAGTACTCAGCATACTTCTTTTTTTTTTGTACCCTGGTTTTTCTTCTTCACCTAAAACTCCCTCATTCTAGTGTATTAAAACTATCTAATGTTCCAAGAGTGAATTTCGCTTAACAGAGTATATCCTGTGACAATTCTGAGTGTACATTTGGGAAGTAAAGGAAAGTATGTATTGTGGAAAACAGGGCTTTGATGGTTGCTCCAGTTAAAGGCAAACCTGTCTTGACCCAGGCCTGTAGGAATCTACCTCTAGCCCATGTTACAAATGACCTTAAGAATAGCTCTCCATGTTAGAACTGGGAAGCAATTTTAAATCAGTCTGCACATGGAAATAAAAATATACACTTTACCTTCTAGTTCACAGAGAAAGAACGGGGATCGTGCATCTGACCTTTCATGACAGATTGATAGCACAAATGCTAAGTACTTTGTGAGGTGGTTAAGTACTCTAACTTCAAATAAAATGTATCCTTTCATTCAGGGAAAGTTCCACAATTTTCCAAGCAGCAATTTATTTGCCATCCCAGGGAGGATTCAATTGATGGTTGAAGGAAAAAAAAAATTTTTTTTTTTTTAGTAGTAAACACAGCTATCTACATTTTGTTCTGGACTTTTCAGGGGCCTCTTTATCCAGACCGGGGGCTCCTAGACCACTGCTCCCCTCGGTTCCTCTCTTCACTGTCTTTCAGCTCATCCCTGTCACTGGCTTCCCACTTTGCAGTACATGGCAGGCTCCCAAGTGTCTGGTAAATGAGTAACCCAAACAAGGATGGTGGCGGAAGTAAAGAGCCAGCACGTGACTGTCCTGCAGGGGGAGGTTGATGAGGAGGTGAGATAAGGGAATCCTCTGTGTTTTCCAGCCTCCTTCACCACCCCACTGGTTTCTCTGAGGTCACCAACCCTTCCAAGCGGATTCCCCTCTGGAGAATCTTCTCAAACATTCTGTCTGTTATAGAATACTTTCCTGACCATCCTTCTCCTAATCAAGCAAGAGATAGTGTGGAACTTGGCAGAATTCATCCTCATTCCTTTTTTAAACTTCACCTTTGGTACATATGGAAGAATGTGTTTAACTTAAATGTAAGGTATTTTACTAATAAAATAAGAGACCCATGAATCCACCACCCAACTTGAGAAGGAGACATTATCAACACTATCCCATCCCCACCTCGCCTCCCACAGAGGGGTCCCTACCCTGAATTATGCAGTTATCATTCTTTTGTTTTTTCAAAATTTATACTTTTATCATGTAAGCATATAGCCCTGAGCAATGCATTGTTTAATTTCTGGCTTTGAGATTTACAAAGAAAGCATATTGATTGTAGTCGACTGCAACTTTTTTTTTTTTTTTTTTTGAGACAAAGTCTCACTATGTCACCCTCAGTAGCGTGCTGTGGCATCACAGCTCACAGCAACCTCCAACTCTTGGGCTTAAGCAATTCTCTTGCCTCAGCCTCCCAAGTAGCTGGGACTTCAGGCACCTGCCACAACACCCAGCTATTTTTTTGCTGCAATTGTCATTGTTGTTTAGCTGGCCCAGGCTGGGTTCAAACCCACCACCCTTGGTGTATTATGTGGCTGGCGCCCTACCCACTGAGCTACAGGAGCCGCCAAACTACAACTATTCTTTTCAGCCTCAACATTATGTTTCTAAGGGTAATCTATATCGTGTGTAACCTGTAACTGTAGTTCTTATTTTTCCTTCTGTATAACATGCTATTATATAAACATTCCACAGTTTACTTATTTATTCTCCTGATTTGGGATATTGGGTGGGGTTGTTTTTTTTCCCAGTTCTTCTCATTTCAATCAATGCCATAGTGAACATTCTTGGTGGATGTCACTTTGATACACAGGTATAAGCATTCGTTAGCCCAATAGTTCTCAAGTGCAAACATGCATCAGAATTGCTTAGAGGTAAAGCAGATTGCTGGGCACCATTCCCAGAGCTTCTGATTCAGTGGGACCAGAGCTGGGACCAGAGATTTTGCATTCTAGCAAGTTTCCACTTTGGGAACCACTGTCCTAAGGTATCTAGGAGTGGGATGACTGAGCGGCATGGTGTGTGCCTGCTGCCCATTATGACATAATGGCCAGTTGTTATCCTACGTAGTTGTAACATTGTTTTCTCATTGACAGTATGAAAAGTTTTATTGAACCATAACTTCACCAACCTCCTTTATCTTATTCATCTCCGTAACTTGTATTCAATCAGCCTGAGACGGTGGGAGAAGAAATGATTTTTACGCTAAGACAAGTATGTTTGATGTTTTAGTTAAAGAAGATAGAGGGAGGGTTTCAACCTGAAAAAGCTGTTAAGAAAAAAATAAATAAAAATTAAGAAGATGGAGGCATTCCATAATTTGGGTATGTTTCTTTGGGTTTAACATGCAGAAATAATTGACTCTTAACAGGTTTTCCAAGGAGAATAAACAATGAAAAATTCATATAACTTTAACGGCATATTGAGAGCCAGATGGCCTAGCCAAATAAGTTCATTTCCAGCAACCAAAACAAAACTGGAGATGGTCCCTAACATGATAGCTGAAACAATCAGCAAAGTTGATTTTTGTCTTTTCTTTCATTGGAGTGTAATGTTGTTATTTAATCAAAAGGCACTTGGGCACTTCTCCCCTGATGGAGACTCAGGGGAGATGTGACTGAAATTTCATGATACTGTGACAGGCAAGATGATCATGGATTGATTTATCATGTGACATGACAGAGATGAGAACGGCATTTAAAATAAATAAGGAGGAGGAGCAGATTGGTATGTGCAGGAAATTGTACAGTTACTTTGCTCGTGAGATGGCAAAGTGGAGCATGGTGGAGACAGTGTCCAGAGTCGATCTTGAATTCCAGTTCTTCTAGGGAAGCCCTAATGTGAGAACTGGCACATGTTCCTTTGTCTCTCCTGAATCTCAGTTTCTTTGTCTGTACATTTTAATCACTCCTGTCTGCCTTGCAGAGACGTTGCGGCTTACACGAGATAATACATGGAAAGTGCTTGGCACGCGGTAGGGCATTCAGCCTGAAAATGAAGGGAAATTCTGATACCCTGTAACATGCATGAATCTTGAGGGTATTATCCTAAGTGGAATAAGCCAGTCACAAAAGGACAAACACGGTCTGATGCCCCAAACCTGAAGTACCTATAGTATCAGATTCATACAAACAGAAAGTAGGGTGTGGTTGCCAGGGACTGGGAGGAGGAAGGAATGGGGAGTTACTATTTAATGGGCACATAATTTTCAATTTTTTAAAATATTTTATTTTAGTTTATTACTTTATTTCATTTTCTTTTTGAGACTCTCTGTTTGTCGCCCTTGGTAGAATGCCATGGCATCATAGCTCACAGCAACCTCACACTCCTGGGCTCAAGTGATTCTCTTGCCTCAGCCTCCCAGGTAGCTGGGACTACAGGTGCCCACCACCGTAGCCAGCCAACCTTTAGAGACAGGCTCTCACTCTTTCTCAGACTGGTCTCAAACTCCTGAGCTCAAGCCATTCACCTGCCTCGGCCTCCCAGAGTTCTGGGATTACAGGCATGAGCCACTGCACCCACCCTATGATTTTCATTTTTAAAACCAAAAGAATAGTAACTGTGGCCATTTGTGCATGCGTTCACTATTGCAAAGCCCTTTCCCACGTCTGATTCTCATAACACCCTGAGAGACGCTATTCCCGTGACACTCGTTTTGTGCACCTGCATTTCCCTGCCTCACCTCTGTTGCGTTCTCCTTTACGTCTGCTTTTCTCACCATGCACCGTTTTAAAGTTTGAGCCGCTATACGCATGAGCCGTAGTTCCCCGGCTCATCCACATGTAAAGATGGCAGGATCATTACAGATGGGAGTACTTAACTCCGTGCCAGACCCTTGACAGGCTTGTTCTCATTGAAACTTCACCAGAAAATTCTACCTCCAAGATGGATTCAATTATTTCTCTCATTTTAGAACTTGACGAGTCAGGCACAGGCCTCAAAAATACTGTGCTGAGTGAAAGAAGCCAGTCACAAAAGACCACATACCATGTGATCGCGTTTATATGACGTGCCCAAAATAGGCTAACTGTAGAGACAAAAAGTGAATCAGTGGTTGCCAGGGGATAGGCGTTTTGGGGAACATGAGGTGTGATTGGTGAGTGTGGGGTGTGTGTGATAAAAATGTTCTGTTGTGAATTTTTGGACATAGTTGCATACCCTAAAAAGCATATCCTAAATAAAATTGTTCCTAATCAAATAGCCTTAAAAACATTGAATTGTGCACATTTAATAGGTTAATCATATGGCATGTGAAATTTTATCTCAATAAAGCTGGTTTTAAAAATCTTATGTAGAACAAAACCAAACCAGGCACAGAGCAGTTAAGGAAGTCACCCAGCATCACAGAGCTGGGGTTTGAAGCTGACAAGCTGAGTTTAGAGGCCACACTTCTGAGTTTCCCTCCCCACTTTGTCCACCTGAGAAACTCCTACCGCTCCTTCAAAACTCAGGCCAACTCCACTTTCTCTGCAAGGCTTGCATGATTTCTAGGCAGCCTCCAGGGGCCCTCTTCTGGCTTTGCTAAAGTCCTGAAAACAGCTCCACTTTTCACAGTGCACTGAGAGGCAAGTACCCATTTGCTTTCTCGGTACAACTACATGTGTATCTAGAGAAGAGAGATTGGGTCCTTTCCATTATCCATTCCCAGGGTCTACCTCACGTCTGGCACCGATGATACGTGGCAAGTCCTGACAACGTGGCTGAACTGATAGGGTGCAGGCCAGGCCTCTCCACAAAGCATCCTTTGGCACTAGCATCAAAGATTTCTGAGGGAGATTGACTCATGTGGAATATTTATGTACAGAGCTGGGTTTGGTGAGCATGACTGATGAGCTCTCCACTAACGAGGCCAAGGTGGCCCGTCTAATCTCTGCAGGTCACAGAGCAGTGCTTTCTTTTCTGTGGTTGCAGATTGAACCCCTCGCCCCAGGCAGCCATCTAGTAAGCCTGCACTGTTGATAAGACAGGAGATTAGGTCGGAATCTGTATGATTGGGGAAAACACATTGTTGCCTCTAGAAAAATATCTGCACGTTCAAGTCCAAGGGGTAGAAATAAACACCATTTCCTTGTACACAGAGGTAGCACTTCTTAACTTTTCTTTCTTTGTCTTACTTTTTGAATGCCCGTCTTCCTTCCCATGACAGTGTATGGGACATGGCCTTGGGAGATGAGTCAGAACCCCGCGCAAATTGGATCTAGGCAGGAATTTCAAGAAAAATTAGTTCTCCATAAGAAAGACTCAAAGTTTATGAAATGCTGATGATTACAGACCCTCATACACACACACAAAGACCGAAAGGAAATACAGCCAGGTGTCGGCGACATTGGCAGCTCACACTATTTACTTCCTACCACGTGCTCAGTACTGTACGTTATAATCTCCCTTCATCCTTATGCTTACTGTACTGCTGTTAATCTCCCATTTTATTGATGGGGAAACTGAACTGCAGAGAGATGAGTTCATTCCCTTTTCTGAATAGCAGGACGATGAGTAGTTTTCTGCATTTTCTGAATTTTCTACAATGAAGATATGTTAGTATGAATAACACGTATGAAATGTTATTATAAATAAATGTTATTAAAAACAAACCATAAGAGTCGGGGACCGCTGATAAGAAAACACTTTCCTGAATGATGAGGTTACCCTGAATTGGGAATCATGGAACTCAAGATAACCTACTAATCACAGAGGAGAGAGGTCTGAGAGCTTTTACCCTGCCTCCGAGGCTTACTAACATCATCTTATTTACCGTAGGTGTCATCTGTAGAGACCTTACATTGCGCGTTGTTAAATCTCAGAGAATGGAGCCTCCTGGTTCTTTCTGGGGACTCACACCTCCACACTGCTGACCTAGGCCTTCTAATAAAAACACCCATCTCTGCTGAATCTTACAACTGGGACTCATTTGAAAAGAAAACAAAGATAAGGGTAAAGAGGGTTTCATGAAAGAAAATTCTTCATGTACTTGATGACTTCTTGGCAAAAGAAAGAGAGGAAGTGCGCTGTCGCCACCTTCTCCTGGGCCGTCTCGGGCCCGGCTGGCCTGTCATGGCATAAGGTCAACATTTATTTCACCGACAGCAAGGGAAGGGAAGCACTAAGGTTCACCAACATCTCCAACTGTTTTGGGGCTGATAAAGGATGCTACAAAAATGATTTTTCATATTTTCAAAATATAAAGATGTTGGGCAGCTCCTGTGGCTCAGTGAGTAGGGCACTGGCCCCATATACCAAGGGTGGCAGGTTGAAACCCGGCCCCAGCCAAATTGCAACCAAAAAATAGCCAAGCATCGTGGCAGGTGCCTGTAGTCCCAGCTACTCGGGAGGCTGAGGCAAGAGAATCGCCTAAGCCCAAAAGCTGGAGGTTGCTATGAGCTGTGACGCCATGGCACTCTACTGAGGGTGACAAGGTAAGACTCTGTCTCAAAAAAAAAAAAAAAAATATATATATACACACACACACACACACACACACACACACACACACACACATATATATATATGAAGATGTTGAGGTCCCATTGTTTTCCCTCTGATGGCCACTGCCCAGTGTCAGGTCTTGAGAAGAACTTTCCCATCTTCCTTGCCTAGTGGCGGATGCTTTTCCCAGACTCACGGATGGGCATTAGAGAGCAGACAGCAGCCTGTAATGTAATCAGCAGGATGTGACTCCCACACCTTGGTTGGGCATGAGAAGTATCTGGCCTTGTGAGGAAGCCTGGAAGGCATCGGGCTTGCTTTTCAGCTTTAGGCCGTGCTGGAGGTCTCTTTAAGAAAAGGAAACATTGTTCCATGTTTAAGTTTGCATTTCTGGTTGAGAATAGGGACCTGGCATTGTTCGTGGAGTGTTAAAAAACTTTCTCAAAGAGGCTGAATTGATTTATCAGAAGACTCCACCTTCCCTGTGACAGCCGAGGATGCTGTTAAACTGCTTTCTTCCCCCACAGAGATGAGAACATGCATCCCACTGTCATCACTCCCGGGACATGAAGGGAACTTGCTCCACGGGTTCTAGGAGCACCAGGGCACACCTTGAGCCAGCTGCTGCCCTCACACGACATCTGCAGGACATGCACACCTGGCTTGAGGAGTACCAGCGGGACAACATTGCACTGAACAGACCCAAGATGGTGTCCAGAAATAAAAAGATATTACGCAACAGGAAGGTTGGCTGAGGGCTGTGAAAGTGACCAGAAGGTGAGTGAGGGCAGATGGGACCAGCAGAAGGCTGAATGTCAGGGAAGTTCGTGCACACTAGGTGCACACACTTCATGTCTCCAATCCACTGTGTCTGCATTTCATGCAAAATGAAGCCGATGGAGTCGATGGGCCCTGATCTGCTTTGTGGGTCTCCCGCGTCCCATCATGGTTGCTTCTAAGTGGGAACGGGCAGTTGGGAGCAGGGATGTAGAGAAGCTCTTGGCAAGTAGATCCCGAACCCAGGAGAGAAGGCAGACTCCTTTAATAAGGACCCCAGAGAAGGCACAGCAGGAGCCTCACTCTTAGGGTGGGAAACTAATTAATTGGGAGGTGGGCAAGGGGAAAGTTAAAAAATATATTAAATCAGGAGCAGCGGCTCACGCCTGTAATTCTACCACTCTGGGAGACTGAGGCAGGTGTATCGCCTGAGGTAGGAGTGAGAACAGCCTAAGCAAATTAAGACTCTGTCTCTACTAAAAATAGAAAAACCAGCTGGGCATTGTGGTGGGTGCCTGTAGTCTCAGCTACTCCGGAGGCTGAGGCAAGAGGATCACTTGAGCCCAACAGTTTGAAGTCGCTGTGAGCTTTGACACCATAGCACTCTACCTGGGGCAACTAAGACTGTGTCTCAAAAAAAAAGGACTTAGCAAAGCCTGAAATAAGGTTTCACTGAAAATAAAATAGTTAATACCAAGGATGGTTTTGGGGGGGGATTGTTTTTATTTGTATTTTATTTTTTTTCTTTTTTTTTCTTTTTCTTTTTATTTATTTTTCTTTTTTTTCTTTTTTATTATAGATAAAAATATGCACCATAGATGTGGCCCAACCCATCATCCTCCCTCCACCCAAACCTCCCCCCTCCCTTCCCCTTCCTTGGTCCTTTCCTCATAGTCTTGTGGTATAGTTGGGTTATAGCCTTCATGTAAAAGCTATAGTTTAGCTTCGTAGTAGGGCTGAGTACATTGGATACTTTTTCTTCCATTCCTGGGATACTTTGCTAAGGAGAATATGTTCCAGCTCCATCCATGTAAACATGAAAGAGGTAAAGTCTCCATCTTTCTTTAAG
>CAUYPK010074515.1:0-30408 GCA_963574355.1 Loris lydekkerianus
TTTTTTTGGGATACAGGGCCCAAAGGTGAAGGGTAAATAAGGGTAGCAGGGGAAGAAGGTAGGGTGAAAAACCATGTAGGTCCGTCCACAGGGGATTTTCTAGAATTTCTTTTCTTCTCTTTTCTAGATCTTCTTGGAGTGTTTTGATCTTGTTTTGCATGATAGTTTCTGAAGTTGTGCTACAAACTTTTGAAAGACTGAGCTCTCGCTATTGTCACAAGTAACAAGCCATTAATCAGAAGACCTACTCACTATCTCAAATACATCTACTCAACTCAGATGCTACACTTGTGTATGGAGCTAGCTGTTTATACCTCCACTGCCTCAGAAAGTATTGTATTTCTATTAGGCAAGCTGTTTTACTTGCACTGAAAATGGATTGCTAAGTGAAAATGTACTTAAAATGTATGTGTTGATTTATATTTATATGTACTTAAAAATTATATGTTGTGAATACCTATTGGTTTTGACACTATATGTAAGATAGTTTGAACTCGTCCTATCATAAATTTGCTTAAAGAAAATTATTTTATAAATTGTGTGTACTGACAGTGAAAATTATAACCTAGAATCATACAGAAGCTAGAGAATTATCACAAATAAAATAAAAGCACAAATAGAACACAGGGTGGTGGCTCTGCTAGTTCATTCACCTTTTGTAGCCATAAGCTGTTGTTTTCTTTAAATTTCCATCTATAAAGTCAACTTTTTAAATCACTTGAGAAGCCCATGGGTATATACATTCCTGTATTTCTTTGATTTGCAACTTTAAAATTTATGCATCAAAAAACATGACATTTCAGCATAAATAATAATAGCAACTGTCACATTTACTCTCAACTTAATGTTTAATTTTCAAGCCTTTTCTTTCTAACCACACAAATACTTTAGAATATTGTAATACCACTCATTTCCTTTCCTATGGAGAATGAAGTTAATAAAATACAAAATAAGCTATGATGTTCTCCTATTGATATCTTGAAATTTCTGACAATGAAATGAATCTTCAAGGTCAGGATTCAGGAGTCGAAGTTTGGGAAATATTGTTTGTGTTAGGCAAAGATAAATGGGCATATATTTCCTGAAGAGTTTCTCATACCCACAGTTGTGCAATGTTAAGTTATGGAATGGATATTTCCTATGTTGTATTTCATGAAAGTATTGGGTCATAGAATTTTATGAAGATTTTCAGGACTCGTGATTTCTGGAAAATGTTTGGAAAAATACAGTTTATGAAGATTAGTTAATTATAGCAGAAAATAAGGGGGTGAGATATATATCATTTTGTTTAAACTTTTTCTGTCTAATACTTAAAATTTGACATTGAGTTTTAAAATGGTGTTTAATCAGGAGATTTTATTTCATCTAAGTTCTCATGGAAGGGATGTAAAATAATCTCATAAATGTTAAAAGTACTTTTTCATTGGACTTCTACTCTAATAATTTTTATTGTATATATTTTTGCTTTCTTCAAGTTTTTTGATTGTTAATTAGCAGTAATTTTATTTTGTTGTATTTTTTCAGAAAAAGGTTTTCATTTATTAACTAAAAATATTTTGTTTTGAATTTTTACTTCATAAATTTCCACTTTTTGTTATTTTTTTCATCTCTTCTGATTATACTCAAATTAATGAATAATAAGAGAAACTCTAATAGACACCTTACCAAAATCACACAACTGTTCACAGCTGCCCTATTTGTGGTAAAATAGACACAGAGTCTCACTTTGTTACCCTTGGTAGAGTGCCATGGCATCACAGCTCACAGCAACATCCAGATCTTGGCTTAGGCAATTCTCTCTTGCCTCAGCCTCCCGAGTAGCTGGGACTACAGGTACCCACCACAATGCCTGGCTATTTTTTTTGTTGCAGTTTGGCCAGGGCTGGGTTCTAACCTGCCATCCTCGGTATATGGGGCTGGTGCCCTACTCACTGAGCCACAGGCAGCTCCCCCCTTTCCCACTTTTCTTCCCTCTCTTACTCTTATCTAAAAGTAATTCATCTAGTTCTTTTAGCCTTAAATACTTTAGTGTATATTTCTCTTTAATACTGATATTGTCTAATGTTTGCACTTGGAAGTTCTTCATATCAGGAAATCTAGCACTGGTGCAGGACTATAATCTATGGATATAATCCACAGCACATTTTCAAATTGACTCACTCATCCAAGTAATGGCCTTTACAACCTTTTTGTAACTTCCAACCCCAAATCTAATCCAGGATCATGCACTGTATGTAACTGCCTTGTACCTTTGACCTCCTTCGATTCAGAAAGAATTACAAAGGATTTTATTTTATTGTTCTTTATACTGATATGTTGAATTTGGGGTATGAATACTACAGAAAAACATTTATTACAGTATTGATGAAGTTTGAGCATTTAATAATAGTTGTAAATGCCTGGATTCTTCACTGTAAATAAGTATTTTTCCCCTTTATATTGAAGAGTAATTTGTGAGGAAATTTTTGAGACTATATATATTTCTCAATTCTTCTATAATTATGTTTTGATACTTACAGTTTTTATCCTCTTCATGGCATTTAGCACTTTGCTTGGAACAGGCTAATTCCTCAGTAAATGTTATAGGACTTGAACTGAATATAGTTACTTATTTCAAAATTTGTTAGAAATAGTTTAACATAGCATGCAATTTACACTAAACCAGAATTAATGATTTATTTGGTAATAAATGAAATGAGAACTGCACTTGGTTTAATCTAAAAGGAAAGTTCAAATAGGGAGAATAAGTTAATTTCTTTTAGTGTAGGGGTCTATATGGCTTTCAATTATGCCCCAGGAATAAGATTTGAGGCCACTACCATAGTTTTAGTTGGTTGGTTGGTTGGTTTCCCCTCATGTCCATAGGTTAACACAGAAAGATCTCCCTAAAGAGAATATAAGAACTTGGTTTCTTTTAGAAATATTTCATAATAAACAGATTAAGAATGAAAAACAGCAGAAAAATAACAGCAGTAAAGACCATATGGTTATATGCAGCAGAAACTCAGTAGACATGGTGACAGCTCAGCAGTGTCCAGACCCTGGTGGGATGAACACCCTCCAGTAACGAACTCATGCTGAAATCCACGTGAGACACCATGGATTCCTGGAAGCGTCTGAGGAGATTTAAACCCTCAGGTAGAGGTGTGAATAATGTTTTCCACAGTGTAATGAGACTATTTAGGTAAGGAAAGGGACTTAGGTTCTAAGAAAAGTAAATATATTCAGGTTATTTCCAAAAAAACTGATGAGAAATGTTTAGGTAATACTTACGAAAAGGCAGCATACCTATTCTCCTCCTTGTAGAAATGAGATTTCCATTCAAATGGTAAGAAATATGCTGCAGCAAACTCTATTGAAGTGATGGCATCAATCTGTGACTTTTAATGAATAGAGAAAACCCTCTGAATTCAGAGATACCTGGGTTAGAATTCTGAATCTGTGTGAGGCATTGGTCAATCTCTCAGATTCTTAATCATATAATATTTGAATTTGAGGTAATGTCTTTTAACTTAATAACATTATGTTATTAAACTGTTATTGAATTAAACTGTTAATATTTTATATTTGACATTTTAAGGTTCATAATACATAAATAATACTCAATAGGTTTTCCTGCATTTCTTCCTTCCTTATTTCTCTAATTTCTAAAACTAAACACACTCTATATCACACTTATTTGGATTTATGATATATATATTTCAATGACTATATTAGCATATAATACAAAAATACTTTTATATTCATCACTCTAAAACTTGGAAAATATCTTGCAGAATCATTTATGTTGTAATTTATGACAGGATTTTTTTAATATTTTCTTTTATAAGCTGATTAATATTCCATTTTATATACACACCACATTTTTTATCCATTACTCCATTGATGTACATTTAGGTTGTTTCTGAATCTTGGCTATTGTAAATAATGTTGCAATATATGTGGAATGCAAATGTCTTTGTCACATGTTGATTTCGATTCTTTTGAATACACGCCCAAAAGTGGGATTGCGAGATCATATAGCAGTTCTATTTTTAATTTTTGGAGGATGCCCTATAATGTTTTTCATGGTGGATGAACCATTTTTTATTCCCACCAACATTGTGAAAGTGTTCCAATTTGTCCACATTCTCACAAACATGTTACCTTTTGTTTTGTGCTTTTTCTTAAATAATAACCAACAAACCAGGTGTGAGGTAATATTTCATGTGGTATTCACTTCCCTGATGATAAGTAGCGCAGAGCATTTTTTTTTTATACAACCAATGACTATTTGTATGTGTTCTTTGAGAAATGTCTATTTAAGTTTTAAGTTTCAGTTATACAAGATGGATAAGTTCTAAAACATTGTTGCACAGCATCCTGCCTATAGTTTACAACACTGCAGCGTGCACTTACACATTTGTTAAGAAGGTAGACCTCAAGCAAGTGTTATTATACACCGGAAAAGAGAGGAGAGCAGGAAGAAAGTATATTATCTTAATTGTCGTGATGGTTTCACCTGTGGATGTTTAAGCTCTTAAAATATTATTCATTTAATCTGTGCAACATTTTGCCTAATAATTATACTCCAATAAAACTGCTAAAAATATGTTTATAAATATTAAGTTAAGTCTCTCATTAAATAATGAAATAATTTATTTTCATTTTACTTATATATTATAAAAAGTGTGATGACTCTGGTGGAACAAAAGGGCTGAATAGAGACAGCTTCTTTGCAGCCATACATGGTGAGATTAGAGAGAAAAGACTCCAGGCATCTCTAACTTGTGGACTCTGCCCAGAAACATCCCTTTTGGGGTATAGGGAGGAAGTGAGAGACTTCAGGACCCCAAGAAGAGGACAAAAAAAGTGGAGAAGTGGCACAAGTGCAAGTGTTTGCATGTCAGCAGAGGCGACAGTTTACAGACAGAGAAGCCTTGCCCTGTGGGTTTGTTTTTGGCTAGGCACTTGGTTGAGTTACCTTGGGAGAGCTTGGGTAAGGGAGCAAATGATTTTGAACAGTAACCAGGGGCTGGATCTGAGCCACCTGGAGCAGCAGAGCTTTCATAGTTTGGCAGCAGATTGGGTGTAGCCAATGTGGGAAAGTTGCCTTGGAGGATTGGCCCTCAGGGTCATAGTGTGAGACTGTTTCTGCCATGCCTGGTAAGCAGGGCAGCTACTTCTGGGGAGATCTGAACAACACACACTTTCCTAGGAAATACATTACATGGCATAGGGCCATGATTTAAAAAGGTTTAGGTGTGTCTGTTAAGCAGGTCGAGGAGAGCTTCAGGGTCTTGAAAGGATTGAAGGCAAAGAAAAAAGTCAGGAAGATGGGAGCAGGTCTCCTCAGCAAGATAGAGGCTTCCAGTCTCCATTTTATACAGCTGTATCAGCATTGTGATGACCATCTCATAACTCAGAAGATTATCTGTTGACCAAACAATATATGGCAAGATACATATTTTTTCCTTTATATTTTTCACCTTTTGTTCCCTAGATTTTTTTTTTGTTTCTTCTTTTTCTCTTGTAATTTTTTATTATTTCCTTTTTTAATAATAAGGGCTCCATTTTTGCTAGTTTTCCTGTTCCTATAATTCTCCTCCAACTCCCCATCCCCCATTTTACTCCTTAAGATTTTTTGTTTGTTTTGTTTTGATTTATAGTATTCTTGTTTTTCTTCTCTATTTGGTGGATCTGGAGTATTGTGTCTGTTCAGGTTGGCAAAGATCTCCAGACCTCAAGAGACCCACCCAACCCAGCTACCCAGAGCCTTTGATTTGTGAGTATGGATGAAACCATCATAACTGTACCACTATTACTCCTATTTCTCTCTCTCTTTTTTTTTTTTTTTTTGTCAGTATTTCCTTTTACTCCCCCCTTTCCTTTTTCTTTTCATTTTTTTTTTTTTCTTTCTTGCTCTTCACTCTTCTCTTCCTTTTGGTCTTGTACCAAAAAGACACTTAAATATCATAAGTCAGAGGCACTGCAACTTAAAGAAGAGGAAGAACTGAAAGGAAAAACTAAGGGAGTAAAATGGAAAAAGAAAACACTCATGAGGAAGAAACAGGATGAAAATCCTGCAACATGAAAAAGCAGGAAACAGCAAGCCCCCAAGGAATCATGAAGTAGCTACTGAAGAGGATTTCACCTATAAAGAAATGTTACAAAATAAAAAGAAAAGAAAAGAAAAAGAAATGTTACAAAAGACAGAAAGGAAATTTAAAATATGGGTGATAAAAACAATGAAGAAAATTGCTGAGAAGTGGAAAATAACCAAAAAGAAATCTAAAAACAGCATTGAATAAGAAATGAACAATATGAAGAATATAGAGAAGATATAGTGGGCCTTAAGGAATTAAAGTAGTCAGTCAAGGAACTCAAAACATGCAGTAGAATGTATCAGTAACAGATTAGAACATGCAGAAGAAAGAATGTCAGAGGTAGAAGAGAAAGCTTTGTAGCTAATACAGGCAGCTAAACATGCAGGAGAAAGTGTCAGTAGTAGATTAGAATATGCAGAAGAAAGAATGTCAGAGGTAGAAGACAAAGCCCTTTGCTAACACAGGCAGCAAAAGAGACAGGAAAAAAAAAAAAAAAAAGTTAGAGAAAGCAGAACACTCCCTGAGAAAATTATAAGACTTCATGAGACATTCAAACATATGAATTATAGGTATCCCAGAAGGGAAAGAAGAACATCTAGAGGCATATTGAAACCCAGGTTCCTCCTAACTCAAGCAGAGCTCCAAGATACATTGTTATGAACCCGTGCAAAGATGAAAGAGAAAATTCTGCAAGCAGCAAAGAGTAAGTGCCAATTAACCTACATGGTCAAATCCACCAAAGTGACAGAAGATTTTTCAAATGAAATATTTCAAGCCAGAAGAAAATGATCATTTACCTTTAACCTACTTAAATCAAACAATTTTCAGCCCAGAATTCTATGTCCTTCTAAGCTAAGCTTTAAAATTGATGGAGACATCAAATCTTTTACTGATGTGCAAATATTGAGGAAATTTGTCACAATAAGACCAACTCTACAGGAAATACTTCAATCTGTTCTACACACTGACTGTCACAATGGACCACCAGCAAAGTAAGCACCCAGAAACTAAAGGAAAAAACCTAGCTGCCACAATGATGCAAAATATAAAAATAAGCAATGGACTATCACAAAATAAGATGGATAGAACTCCACTACACTTATCAATTTTCTTTATAAATTTCAGTGGCTTGAATTGTCAACTGAAGAGGCATAGACTGGCTGATTGGATAAAATAGCACAAGTGTCAGGGGCCGTGCCAGGGCCCGGCACGCCCCTGAGTAACAACATCGCGCTGAGAGGAAGTACATCCGCTGCGGCTTTAATGATAAACAAGTTTAAGGAAATAACCCTAATTGGCCCGGAGGCCGCATGCTGCGCTCGTGGCCTTAGCATGCCCCACTGCTTTGTATAGGAATTGTGCATGCCCTGTGCACGTGTGCTGTGCTGTGATTGGCTGTGCCACATTATAAGATTGGTGCTGGGGAGGACAAAGGGGAGAAGAAGAATCACCCGGGAGGAAAAGAATGCTGTGCTCCGAGCTCTCCTGCAATAAAGTCTTGTGAAGCCTTCGTTGGCGTCCTCGTCTCTGCTGGTCGGCGGCGCGGCGACACCGACAAAGTAGCTGGCACTATAGGCGCCCACCACAATGCCCAGCTACTTTTTTTTTTAACCCACCAGCCCTGGTGCATGTGGCTAGTACCCTAACCACTGAAAAACAGGTGGCCAGCCAAGATTTACCTTGTTAAAGATACTTTAAAACAGTTCTGGAAATAAGACAGTGGTGATGGTCACACATTGTGAATATACTTAATACCACTGAGGTGTACAATTAAAAATGGTTAAAAAGGGGTGGTGCCTGTGGCTCAAAGAGTAGGGCGCCAGCCCCATATACTGGAGGTAGTGGGTTCAAACCCAGCCCCAGCCAAAAAGAAAAAAAAATGGTTAAAAAGGTGGCTCAGGGCCCATAGCACAATGGTTACAGCGCCAGCCACACACCAAGGCTCATGGGTTCGAACCTGGCCAGGGTCAGCCAAACAACAACTGCAACCAAAAATAGCTGGGTGTTGTGGCAGGCACCTGTAGTCCCAGCTACTTGATATGCTGAGACAAGTGAGTCACTTAAGCCCAAGAGTTGAAGGTTGCTGTGAGCTGTGATGCCATTGCACTCTACTGAGGGTGACATAGTGAGATCATGTCTCAAAAAAAAAAAAAAAAAAGGTTAAAAAGGTAAATTTTATGTTATGTATATTTTACCACAATAAAAAAGGCATCTTCAACCCTATTAAGTGATACAGAAAAGAATATTATTTTTTACTTACAATGTGCAAAAATATGCCAAAAGTTTTTTCCAGTGTAAATTTTCAAGTACTAAAGAAGCAAAGGTGAAGGTCTTAGGTACTGCAAAGACAAGCTTAACAGTATTTTAACTTTTTTTTTTTTGGCCGGGGTCAGGTTTGAACCCACCACCTTCAGTATATGGGTCCGGCACCCTACTCCTTGAGCCACAGGCACCATCCCCAGTATTTTCTTTTAAAAATACTCTCCAGGCTCGGCGCCTGTAGCTCAGAGGTTAGGGTGCTAACCACATACACTGGGCTGGTAGGTTTGAACATGGCTGGGGCCTGCTAAACAACGACAACTACATCAACAAAATAGCCAATAGGCAATTGCCTGTGGTCCCAGCAACTTGGGAGACTGAGGTAAGAGAATTGAGTCCAGGAATTTGAGGTTGCTATGAGCTATGAAGCCATGGCACTCTACCGAGGGCGACAAAATGACACTCTGTCTAAATAAATACATACATACATAAACACTTTCTAGGCCTGGTGTAGAAGCTCACACCTATAATTCCAGCCACGGCACTCTACCAAGGGTGACAAAGTGAGACTGTCTAAATAAATAAATAAGTGTTCTCCAGGCCCGGTGGGCAAGCTCACACCTGTAATCCCAGCACTCTGGGAGGCCAAAGTGGGAGGATCCTTTGAGCTCAGGAGTTCAAGACCAACCTGAGCAAGGAGACCCTGCTTCTACTAAAAATAGAAAAATTAGCTGGGCACTGTGGCAGGTACATATAATCTCAGCCACTTGGGAGCCTGAGGTAAGAGAATTGATTGTACCCAGAAGTTTGAGGTTGCTATGAGGTATGATGCCACAGCACTCCACCCAGGGCAGCTGAATGAGACTCTATCTCAAAAGGAAAAAAAAAAAAAAGGTAGGCACAGTGGTTCACATGTAATCCTAGCACTCTAGGAGGCCAAGGTGGGTAGATTGCTTGTGCTCATGAGTTGGAGACCAGCCTGAGCAAAAGTGAGACCGTCTCTACTAAAAATAGAAAAACTGACAGCTAAGGCGCCAGCCACATACACCTGAGCTTGTGGGTTTGAATCCAGCCTGGGCCCGCCGAACAACAATAACAGCTGCAACCAAAAACAGATGGCGGGGCGTTGTGGCAGGCGCCTGTAGTCCTAGCTACTTTGGAGGCGGAGGCAGGAGAATCACTTGAGCCCAGGAGTTGGAAGTTGCTGTGAGCTGTTATGCCACAGCACTCTACCCAGGGCAACAGCTTGAGGCTCTGTCTCAAAAATAAATAAATAAAATAAAATAAAATAAGAAGAAAAAAATAGAAAAACTGGGACAAGAGGATAGCTTGAGCCCAAGAGCTGGAGGTTGCTGAGCTATGACGTCACAGCACTGTACCAAGGGTGACAGCTTGAGACTCTGTATCAAAGAAAAAAAAAAAAAAAAGCTCTCTAGTGTGTGTGAAAGGAAATATCCTAAATCAGCAGCAATGAGGCTCAGCACCCATAGTACAGTGGTTAGGGTGCCAGCCACATACACCGAAGGTGGCTGGTGGCTGGCCAGCTAAATTCAATGACAACTGCAACAAAAAGTAGCTGGGAATTGTGGTGGGCGCCTGTAGTCCCAGCTACTTGGGAGGCTGAAGCAAGAGAATCTCTTAAGCCCAAGAATTTGGGGTTGCTGTGAGTTATGACGCCACAGCTCTCTACCCAGGAACACATCCTTTCTTTCTTTCTTTCTTTCTTTTTTTTTTTTTTTTTTTTTTTGAGTCTTTTTTTTTTCTAATGGGAGAGATTATAAAATTTCCTCATTTTCTTCTCTTAATTTCTCTAAAATGAACATGCACAGCTTATGGTTTAAGAAATATTTCTTTAATTACACAGAAATGCGCTTTCACCCCATAAAAACACTATGTGGACAATAAATAGAGGGAAGGGGGGAAGCAGGAGCGTGTGAAGGAGGTACATAGTAGAACTCTGCTGCACAAAACCTCCACCATCACGAGGGTAAGTCTTCCCGAAGGTGGAGCTTCTGATGCTGGCACATGTTGGAGCTGTGCCGGAACGCCTTCCCGCACTTGCGGCACCTGTAGGGCTTCTCTCCGGTGTGGATCCTCCGGTGCTGTGACAGGTAAGTACTCTGGCTGAAGGCTTTCTTGCAGTCGCCACATTTGTAAGGCTTCTCTCCATGATGCGACCTCTGGTGGTGAATGAGTCTAGAACTATTGTGGAAGGCCTTCCCGCACTCGCTGCACCTGTAGGGCTTCTCTCCCGTGTGGATTCTCTGGTGCTGGATGAGGTGAGTGCTCTGGCTGAAAACTTTGCCACAGTCATTACATTCATAGGGCTTCTCTCCAGTGTGGCTTCTCTGGTGTTCAACAAGTTTGGTTTTTTGGATAAAGGCCTTCTCACATTCGTTACATTTATAGGGTTTTTCTCCAGTGTGAATTCTCTGATGTTGGATAAGGTTAGAACTTTGGGTAAAGCCTTTGCCACAGTCTTTACACTCAAATGGCTTCTCTCCAGTGTGAGTCCGACGATGACGGATAAGGATTGAGCCATCACTGAAGGCTTTCCCACAGTCAGTACATTTATAGGGCTTCTCTCCAGTGTGGATTCTCTGGTGATAAATAAGAGAAGAATAAGCACTAAAGTGTTTCCCACACTCGCCACACTTGTAGGGCTTCTCCCCAGTATGAATCCTTTGATGTTTCATGAGGTTGGGCCTCCGATTAAATGTCTTCCCACACTCATCACACCGGTAGGGGATCTCCCCAGAATGCATCCGTCGATGACTGATGAACTCGCAGCTTTGGCTGAAGGCTTTCCCACACTCATCACACTTATAGGGCTTCTCTTCACTGTGAAGCCGCTGATGCTTGGCAAGGTTGGCAATGTACCTGAAAGTTTTCCCACAGTAACCACAATAATGCAACTTTTTTCCAGTAGGAATTTCCTGATCTTCCTTAATAATTAAGTTTACATTGATGATTTCTCCAGAATCATGAACTGTATTTATTTTTTTTGACCTATGTACACGCTTATGATTGTTGAGGTATGATCTCTGCTCAAAACTTTGCTCACATATATCACATTTGTGAGGTCTCTGATCAGGGACAGGGCTTGACCCCAACCTGAGGTTTCCCTCAGACTCCCACCTGCTTTCCTCATTTGTCAGTATGACTGGCCTGTAGGCTCTGTGCTCCACTGGTTCATCCAGGCTCCCCTCCAACTCCCTGACATGGTCATGGGCTTCTCCTGGCTCAGGTCCCCAGGAAAAAGTCCCCCTGAGTTGGTCCAGTTCTTCCCCATCAAATGTTTCCTCTGAAGTCAACTCTGTGTACTCTGTCCTGGTCCCACGAGCTGAAACAACAAATAGAAGATCTAAGGGCCATCTGTTCTGACTCTAGAAAGAAGGCATGAAAATGTTGCTGACCACTCATGAAGTACCAATTCAGCCATTGCCAAAGTCACAACAGCCTTGCAGAGTTAAGAACCTGGAGCCCAGAGGCTTGAAAACTTTACCAAGGACTGAGTCATGCAGCAGAGCAAGAGTTTTAATAGCCTCAGCAAACCCAACATCCACACCCTCCCGCCTGCCACTGTAGGGTGCTGTCCTCACTACACCAAAGGGACAGAAGACAGAGGCTTCATACTGCTGTTACAACCAGAGTGAGGTGGGACCCCAAAACTCATGGAGGACAATGACAAAGAAACTAAGGCCAAATAAGTCTCAGCCACCCCCAAATTCATGACCAGAAAACCAGCTCCCTTCTTTGAAGGGCATAGGGCTAAGTTAATGCCAATGGTGCAGGAAGAAGGTGAAGCACACACAAAACTGGGCCCTTAGCTCTCTAGCAGGCCACTCTACTTCCAGGGCTCTTCCTGGGGGCTGAGAAGCCCCCTGGGTGAGCCAGCAGCAAATTAAGACTCAGGACGCCTCGTGGAACACTTGCTGATGCCTACAAACTTCCATCCTTGCCTTCCCTGCTGCAGCACCAATACACCAAGCTTTCCTGGGTGGCCACTCCCCAAGAGCAAGTGGATAGTGACAAGTACCGAATGGGGTTCCTATCACATGGCCCCTCAAAGACTGACACCAGCAGCATACTCAGAAACAATCAGTCCCAGTCCCCACTTGCCAGATGAGTGAACTTACCTTTCTGAGCTTTGGTTTCCCCATCTAAAAAACAGGGGTCTTGCCAGTTGCTGCTGTGTGGCACTGTTATAAGAATGAAACAGTTAAATAACAGACTGACAATCATTCAGCCCAGCGCCCAGACTCTCGGATGCAAGAAGCTCATGACAGCCACTGTCATCACTGCTCCCTGTCCAGTGCCCCAGAGAGGCCTGCCCTGCCCTGCCCTGCCATGCACATGGACAGGACACACAGCACATGCAGCTCACTCACTGCAGCAAGGTGTACACTCGAGCTGCTGCTTGGGAAGATGGTTTGGCAGCATCATTTAAAGCTGCTCTATGAGGGACAGCACCTGTGGCTCAAAGAGTAGGGCGCTGGCCCCATATACCAGAGGTGGCGGGTTCAAACCCAGCCCCGGCCAAAAACTGCAAAAAAAAAAAAAGCTGCTCTATGAACATCTTATGACCCAGGGACTCCACTCCAGGTATATACCCATAGGAAGTGCATTCCATGTGCCACAGAGATACATGCACAAGGATGTCCCAGCAGTTCCAGCACAAGCACCCAACTGGGGACAAGCAAGTGTCCTCCATAAGCAGAAGGGAAAATAAATTGTGGTGTTCACACAATAGAGCACTGTCTGGTAAACAAAAACAGACCAAACTGCTATTCTCTGAAACACGGGCAATTCTAACAATGTTCAGCAAAAGACTCCCTGTAAGAGTCCAGGTAGGGAATTCCATGTGGCCAGACAACCTCTCCTGACAGGCGTCAGAAAGATGGCTCCTATAGGCAGTAGTGGGAAAGGATAGAAGGTACCCAGGGGCTGGCTGCAGGGAGCCAAAAGTTCCGTAGTTTGATCTAGAGGATGATATATAACAGAAATTCACTAAGCTGCAAACATAGGGTAAGTCCTTAGAGCCAGAAATTCCTTCCTAGGGCATCATCCGGCTCACAGGAAAAAATCTGTATGAGAGCTGCCCATGGCAGCAACATTAGATAACAGCCTTCTGCTGGCACTTCCACAAAAGCACGACCAAGACTCCTGTGCACAGAAATGGAAACACATTCAGAAAAGTGGGCAATGCAGTAGAGCACAGATCACCCTGAGAAGCAGCTGTGTCCACGTACAGGGATGGAAGGGTCAGTGGCAGAGAAGGAACAGCAGGGAACACACAGCTGTGGCTGAGCAGGTAATAAGGTGTCTTCTTGCTCTCCTGTAACGGGCTGAGCAGAAGGGGAATGAAGTGATGTCTCTGCGCCCTTGTGGTCTGACCTCCTGTTGGGACATACACTCTGGAGGGCAGGACTCTCTGGTGGTCCTGCACCAGCCCCCCTGCCTGGAGTACCCTTACCTAGTCTTCTCTTTAACACTGCCATTACATTTCTAGGTTCTGCTCAAGGATCTTCCCATCAAGGTGCCCAGGCTGACAGAGGTAACCCCGGCTTCAGCAGTGGACACTCTTGCAGGCCTCCCATGCTAGACTTGGTACATCTCATCAAACTCCTGAATTACTAACCAGATGTCTTGGACCCCCAAAAATGCTTATTCAGTGACCAGGTTGGGGAAGAAGATCCCCTCACGCACCTGAGCTGCCAGCTCTCAGTTGCCCTTTCCCCAAGGCACTCTGCACATCCAAGACCCATGGCACATCCCCTCGCTCCAACTGTGAGATCACTCCAGGCTTGGGACCTGCAGGTCTTACTCCTGGGAAGGAGACAAGGCCAGGGGTTGGTACCTGGGCTGTCTTACTTTCAGGCTATAGAAGAAAGGGAAACACAGATAGAGGGGGTGATGAAAGTCTGGACCCTTCTGGAGAAGGCAGAGACTGGGCTCCGTGTAGTCATGAAGATGAAGGTCTGAGCTCCAGAAACAAGAGCACAGTGCTTCTTCTGGCAGGAGGTCTCCTGGGCACAGGACTACCTCAGACCTAAGGATAGGACCTGCCTCCTCTGGGAGGAGCTCAGAAGAGAAATGGGCTGACTGAGGAGGGCCCCCAACTAGCATAGCCAATCCATTCTTCTCAGACTAGATGCCTGACCAGGACAAGGATCATCACTTCCCATCTCTGGGATTGTTCCCAGAGCTAAGTCCTGGCAAGGGGCCTTACCCAGTGAGACTAGGTTTCCATAGGTCTCCAGCATCACGTCCCTGTAAAGGCCCCTCTGAGCAGGGCCCAGATGGCCCCACTCCTCCTGGGAAAGGAGCACGGCCACATCCTCAAAGGTTACCTCGGCCTGGAACAAGAGGAAGTGCTAGAGCCCAGGTATGGTCCAGGCTGGGCAATGGGGCACTACAGGCAGCAGCAAAGGGGGCAGCTGCAAGATGTCCCAAAGTCATCCCTCCTCTGATGTCAGCATCCCATACCAGAGACATCTGACAGTGTTTGCCAAGGAAAGCCCTGGGACACTTCCCAGGACACTCACCTGGGCTGGGGCAGACAGGAACAAGGCCATTGCCTGTGCTCTGGGCTCTCTGGGGGCAGTGGCCAAGAGCTGGTCACTCAGGTGCTGCTGGAAGAGAGAGGAGCATGTGGAGGCCCAGCCTAGTCCCTTCTCCCACAATTCAGGCCACTTGGTAAGTCCCTTCTCCCACAATTCAGGCAACTTGGTAAGTCCCTTCTCCCACAATTCAGGCCACTTGGTACTGTCATAGACAGTCCTGCCATCATACCCTTCCTGGCTCTATTCCCTGCTCCAGAATGTCCTTCCCACCCCACAGCCCCAATCCCTTTCATAATGCCCTAAGTCATCTATCCCACTTCTCCCTGGCATACTAAATTGTTTCATTCGGGAGGAAAATGTCAAGAATTATTAACTTTGTATGTTAGAATAAAGATAAAATGTGCCTGTAATCCTAGCACTCTGGGAGGCCAAGGCGGATGGACTGCTTGAGCTCACAGGTTTGAGACCAGCCTGAGCTAAGAGGGAGACTCCCCTCTCAAAAAAATAAGCTCGGCATTGTGGCGGACACCTGTAGTCCCAGCTACTAAGGAGGCTGAGACAAGAAAATCACTTGAGTCCAAGAGTTTGAGGTTGCTATGAGCTGTGAAGGCACGGCACTCTACTGAGGGCAACAAAGAAGATTCTGTCTCAGAAATAAATAAATAAATAAATAAAATGTGAAGGGTTAAGGAAGGAGATAAAAATAACAACAGAAGGTAATGTATAAGATATAAACCCCGCAAAACTAGCAGAAATAAGCCCACATAAATGAGTAATGACAAGAAATAAGATTAAACTCACCTACTAGAGGCACAAGCCTCTCTAATAAGGTACACATGATGCACCTATGAGACCTAAAATAAAATAACACAGAAAGGCTGAATATAGTAAAGATAGTCACTAATGAAAATACAGATGTTACAGCTATATAGCTTTTCTGTACCTTCAAAGCGTGTTGTTGAAGTATGACATTTACATATAAAAGTCAACTACAGGCTTGGTGCCTGTAGCACAGTAGTTACAGCGCCAGCCACATACACTGAGGCTGGCGGGTTCCAACCCAGTCAGAGCCAGCTAAACAAAAATAACAACTGCAACAAAAAATAGCCAGGCATTATGGTGGGCTGCAGTCCCAGCTACTTGGGAGGCTGAGGCAAGAGAATCATTTAAGCCCAATAGTTTGAGGTTGCTGCTATGAGCTGTGACGCCATGGCAATCTACCAAGGGCGACATAGTGAGACTCTGTCTCAAAAAAACAAACAAAAAAAAAAAAGTCAGGCAGAGCCTATGGCTCAAAGGAGTAGGGCACTGGGCCCATATGCCAGAGGTGGCGGGTTCAAACCCAGCCCTGGCCAGAAAAAAAAAAAAAAAAAAAAGTCAACTATAGCCTGAGCAAAAGCAAGACCCCATATCTCTACTAAAAGTAGAAAAACTGAGGCAAAAGGATTGCTGGAATCCAAGAGTTGGAGGTTGCTATGAGCAGTGACGCCACAGCACTCTACCCAGGACACCTGCTTGAGACTCCCTCTCAAAAAAAAAAAAAAAGTCAACTAATCCTGAGTACACAGCTCAATGGATACATTGCACATAATCATGGAACCAGCACTAAGGTCAAGAATAAGATTGGCTCCGAGATGCCCTTCTGCCCCTGCAGGTTGGGGTTTGGACCATCACCCTCTAGGCCAGTGGTTCTAACCTTCCTAATGCTACGGCCCTTTAATACAGTTCCTGTGGTGGCAACGCACAGGTTGAGAACTGCTGTCCTAGGCCCAGAGATGAGCACTGCTGACCCTTGTCCTGGGCAGGCATCTGGTATGAGAAAAGTGGACAAGCTGTGCTGGGTGAGGCCCTCCGCAGTCAGTCCTTCTCTCTTTTTTTTTTGAGACAGAGTCTCACTTTGTCACCCTCAGTAGGGTGCCACGGCATCATAGCTAACAGTAGCCTCAAACACTTGGGCTCAAGCAATTCTCTTGCCTCAGCCTTCTGAGTAGGAGGAACTACAGGTGCCCACCACAAAGCCCAGCTATTTTTAGAGATAGGGTCTCGCTCTTGCTCAGGCTGGTCTCAAACTGCTGATCTCAGGTGATCCACCTGCCTCAGCCTCCCGGAGTGTTAAGATTATAGGTGTGGCTCGGCGACTGTGGCTCAAGCAGCTAAGGCACCAGCCACATACACCTGAGCTGGCAGGTTCGAATCCAGCCTGGGGTCCGCCAAACAATGACAGCTGCAACCAAAAAATAGCCAGGCGTTGTGGCAGGCGCCTGTAGTCCCAGCTACTTGGGAGGTTGAGGCAAGAGAATCGCTTGGGCCCAGGAGTTGGAGGTTGCTGTGAGCTATGATGCCACAGCATTCTACCCAGAGTGACAGCTTGAGGCTGTCAAAAAAATAAAAATAAAAAAAAGATTACAGGTGTGAACCACCCCATCCACACAACTTCGTTTTTTTTGTTTTCTTTTTTATTAAAGACGGGGTCTCTGGCTGGGCAGGGTGGCTCACACCTATAATCTCAGCACACTGGGAAGCCGAGGCAGGTGAATTGCCTGAGCTCAGGATTGGAGACCAGCCTGGGTAAGAGCAAGAGCATGATCTTGTCTCTACTAAAAATAGAAAAATCAGGGGCCAGGTGCAGTGGCTCACACCTGTAATCCTAGCACTCTGGGAGGCCGAGGTGAGTAGATAACCTGAGCTCATGAGTTCAAGACCAGTTTAAGCCAGAGTGAGACATCATTTCTAAAAAAAAAAGTCACAAATCGTGACAGCTATTTGGGAGGTTGAGACAAGAGAATCGCTAGAGCCCAAGAGTTTGAGGTTCGTGAGTTTGAGGTTGCTGATAGGTATGATGCCAGGGGCACTCTACCGAGAGTGACAAAATGAGACTCTTGTCTAAAAATAAATAAATACATTTTTAAATGGGCTGAAAGGATATTAGTCAGATATTGGTTAAGAAAAGGGGTGCTGGACAGGTGCAGTGGCTCACGCCTGTAATCCTAGTATTCTGGGAGGCCCAGGTTGGTGGATCGCTTGAGTTCAGTTCAAGACCAGCCTGAGCAAGAGTGAGAGACCCCTATCTCTAAAATATGTCTGGGTATCATGGCAGACGCCTGTAGTCCCAGCTACTTGGGAGGCCAAGGCAAGAGAATCGCTTCAGCCCAAGAGTTCGAGGTTGCTGTAAGCTGTAACGCCACTGCACTCTATCACAGATGACCAAGTGAGACTCTGTCTCAAAATAAAAAAAAAAAAAAGGAGGTGCTTCTGAGAAAGCGAATTACTTTAACAACAGTGTTGTATTCCTCTTAAAAAAGAAGCTTTGACCAGGCTCAGCACCTGTAGCTCAAGAGGCTAAGGCGCCAGCCACATACACCAGAGCTGGCAGGTTCCAATCCAGCCCAGGCCTGCCAAATGATAATGACAACTACAAGTAAAAAATAGACGGGTGTGTGATGCCACGGCACTCTACCCAGCTTGAGGCTCTGTCTCAAAAAAAAAAAAAAAAAAAAAAAGCTCGGAACAAATGACAACCGGGGTTTGTCGTTGCGCTTTCTTTGACAACATTAAAAAGCACAGGACAGTGGGGTTTCTAAGGCTTCAGACCTTGAAAAAACGAGAAACACAAATCTGGCTGCGGGGAGAAAAGCCTTGAAGCGCCACGAGCAAAAAGAGGGAGGGGTAGATAGAAGGCCCAGTGGGATGAACGCCTTGGGGACTTTGGGTGTACCTGCGGGGACTGGAAAGAAGAGCGGGAAGTGGGAGACACGCTAGGGAGAAGGGCTCGGGTCTCCAGAAGACGCCTGGAACATCCCGGGCACAGAAGAGGCCCAGTGGGGCAGGGCACGGGAGACCAGTGGGGGACCCGGGCGGACATGGGACGCGCGAGGGGGGGTACTCTAGGCCAGGAGAGGAGCTGGGTGAGAAACCAGCCCGGCCAGGCGAAGGGACAGTGATGGAGTGAGTGAGGGGAAAAGACTAGTCGGGGCCCGGGGCCTGTGGGGAACCCCAGCGCGCGAGATGTCTTTGATGGAGGGTGGATCCCGAATCGGGGTCCAGCCGTCCCGGTACGTCCAGGGAAACGGTCTGCGCTGCAAGCCGGAGAACATTGCACCCAACTGCGAGCCGGACCCCGCCAACCCAACACTCACCTCCGAGCCGCAGACTAGCGACCGCCCGACCTGGGCCCATCCGCTTGCCGGACCAGCCAATCAAATCCTACCGGAAGTGACGTGACTCAGTTTCCGGTCCGCGCAGCGCCCTGGGGCGGTTCTGAGAGTTGGGGACGCTGCGTCTCGGTCTTCCTCGCCGCTGTCAACTTCCCTGGCGCAAAGAAGCCTGCCACGGCGAGCGTGGTTGCAAGGAACACTCTGGACCCACGACCCAGAGGCCTCAGTCAAAGATTAACGGGTTACAGACATTTCTCCTTTTTTGATAAATTCTTGCCACAAAAGGCTCCACAAGCAAGGAAGAATCAGACCCTTTCGTTTACAGACTAAGGCAGCGGAAACCTCAGCCCTTTTCTGCATCAAAAGCTTGCTGACTGGCCGAAGAAACCTTTTTTAACCACGGCCCTCACCTCTAGACTCCGTAAACTGGTCCAGTGTCCACTCTAACTAGGGAGGTCTTCCCAGGTGCCTGAGCCGCTTCGGGAGCAAGCCCTCCCTGATGGCCTGGGTTCCCCTCCGCCCCTCAAGAGGGAACACGGCCTTCCTGGGTGCTCTGCCGGTATCCTGGGGTCCCGAGCCAGCCCTCTGCCCTGCTGTGGCGGGTGCCCAAGGGCAGATGGGGCCCATGCTAGCAGGATCAGGGTAGGCAATGGACCATGATAAAGGAGCCACCAGCAGCCAGTGAAGCACTCCTTTATCACCAGCGGGCCCCTAGCCTCAGGGTTCTTGGGCCTACCTGCTCCAGTCTTGCCATCACAAACGTGTAACACAATCCCCACAGCCCACAGGACAGGTAACGTTTGGGATAGTGGGCTGCAGCTCCCAACCTCGCTGGTGTGCGCTTCCCAGCCTAAAGCACTGACGCTGCCCCTGGAGGTTATGTCACTAAGAAAACCCACTTGTGCCCTGTCACCTTCCCTTGTTTCTAACATGTGGTTTGGAACCTCTTAGTTGAGAAAGGTCATGCCCACTCTGACCTACTGCCTCTAAGCGCTGAACAGGTTAATGCAAGTTTGAGGCTTCTCTACCCCAGGGTGCCATACGGTGTGCGATTGAAAGGGGGGGTCAACAAGTGTACTGATGTACTGGAAAAGCCAAGCGCCAACGCGCTGAAGTCCAACGTGGCACTCTAGGTAGATAGGCAGACTCTCAAATGGCCTAGGACCCCCATACATATATTGCATTTGTTCATTATTTGTTCAGCAAAGAATTCAATTCCAACCAGGGCATTCACACCTATTATCCATCATCCTTAACCTCTCTGTCACTAGCAGGCTAAGAGGCATGAAACAACCCACAGAGAAAGGGAACCATGTCCCTTGAAGTGACTACCCACCATGGGTAGAAATGCATGAGGCAGAACTGGCACTATGGCTCGCAACTGTAATCCCAGCGCTTTTGAAGCCTGAGGGGAGGACTGCTTGAGCTCAAGAGTTTTATGTTGCTGTGAACCATTACCTCATGGCAGTCCAATACCGAGGGTGGTGGGTTCAAACCTGACTCTGGCCAAATGGCAACAAAAAAATAGCCAGGCGTTATAGTGAGCGCCTGCAGTCCCAGCTACTCGGGAGGCTGAGTCAAGAGACTCGCCTAAGCCCAAGAGCTGGAGTTTGCTGTGAGCTGTAATGCCATAGCACTCTACCAGGGCAGGAACTTAAGGCTCTTATCTCTTAAAAAAAAACAAGAGGGAAGGATGTTCCAACAGAACCTGAGACGGCTTCTCTAGGAGATGGACAAGTTAGCAGTGAGCCTGTTAAGAGTCACTGGGAGTCTTCATGACAACTGGTATGAGTCTCCATACCAAAGCAGAATAAAGCACCAGGCTCAGGATTGGGTTCTAATCTATTTCCCATTCCTCAGTCTCCTAATTTGTGAAATGAGCTCTTTCGCCCACCTATGTACCAGATCTAAGGCACCAACTTCTTGGTCCCCTCCATGAAAAAGGAAGCCTCTGGTCCAGGGTATCCACTTTCTCTAATCACAGCCTTTTCCTTCAGAGCTCCCATTTCTCACTGGTGGCCTACCACACCTTCCTCTTCCCTATAACAACTATAGCTCCCTGGCAGTCTTCCCAGCAGAAACCCCTCTCTGAATCCATGGGGTGCACAGCCTAATGGTGTAAGGACAAGCTTTATTGAATCTTCTGCCCTAGTTCTCTTTCTCCTGTACAGTCTTGGTTCCCCGGAGACGTCCAGTCCGTCGAGCAGCAATGAGACCCACTTTGCGGCCAGCAGGGGCGTCTCTGCGGATGGTGGAGGGCTTGCCAATGTGCTGGTGGTTGCCACCTCCAAAGGGATGCTCCACAGGCTGCAGGCAGAGGATGCAGTTAGAATGGGAGTGACCCCAACAATTTCAGGAAGGCTGGAGCCCTCAGAATACAACCCACCACCCATTTCAGATACCTCTACTGTAGGGGGGAGAAGAAACCCCTGGAAGGGATTAGTCTAGCCTGCAGTGTGGATACTCTACCTCAAATACCCCACCCCACATTTGCACTCAAATGCTCATAGCTGCTCAGTTCACAAATGGCAAAGATGTGGAAATAACCTTAGTGCCCCAACGTGGACACCATGGAATACTATTCATCCCTAAAGAAAAGACAAGATGTTTTAAAGAAGGAAAACTTTTGCATCTTTTCTAACAACCTAGATAGACTTGGAAAACATTCTTCCAAGTACAGTACAGTAATATAGGAAAAACTACCATCTCAATGCACTCAATACAAATTTGAAACTAGGAGATTAACAATCATAGACCCACATAAGATAAAATTTCAAACTCAAAGGATGGAGCGTGGTGGCTCATGTGTGTAATCCCAGCATGCTGGGGGGCTGAGACAGGTAGATTGCTTTAGCTCAGGAGTGTGAGACCAGCCTGAGAAAGAGCCAAGACTCCACCTCCAAAAACAGCCAGGCATTGTGGTGGGCACCTATAGTCCCAGCTACTCTGGAGGCTGAGAAAAGAGGATTGCTCAAGTCCAAGAATTTTTGAGGTTGTTATAAGCTATAATGCCATGGCACTCTACCCAGAGTGACAAAGTGAGACTGTCTCAAAAAAGAGGATGGGCACGGGGTGGTGCCTGTGGCTCAGTGAGTAGGGTGCCAGCCCCATATACTGAGGGTGGTGGGTTCGAACCCAGCCCAGGCGAAACTGCAATAAAAAAATAGCCAGGTGTTGGGTTGGCCGCCTGTAGTCCCAGCTACTTGGGAGGCTGAGGCAAGAGAATCTCCCAAGCCCAAGAGCTGGAGGTTGCCGTGAGCTGTGACGCCAAGGGCGACAAAATCAGACTGTCTCAAAACAAAAAAACAAAAAAACAAAAACAGGCTGGGGGCATTGGCCCACACCTGTAATCCTAGCACTCTGGGAGGCCCCAGGTAGATTGCCTGAGCTCAGTGGGTAGGGTGCAGGCTCCATATACCAAGGGTGGCGGATTCAAACCCAGCTCTGGCCCAATTGCAACAAAAAAATAGTCGGGCATTGTGGTGGGCTATAGTCCCAGCTACTCAGGAGGCTGAGGGAAGAGAATCGCCTAAGCCCAGGAGTTGGAAATTGCTGTGAGCAGTGTGCTGCCACGGCACTCTATCAAGGGCGATAAAGTGAGACTCTAATAGTAATAATAATAAAATAAGATAAAAAATAGAAAAAACACACCACCCCATATTTCTGGGCTACTTACATTCATGGCCACACCCCGTACACGGGGCCAGCAGTTCCTCTTTGCCTTGTATTTGTGGTAAGCTCGGCCAGCCTTGAGGATGGGTTTGTCAATTCGGCCACCTCCAGCCACCACACCTGTAGGGGATGGTCAGGTACCTCAGGGATGGGCATCACACTATCCCCAGCACTGCAGGACCCTCCTGTCAGAGAACTACCCGCTCCCACTCTTGCCAGCTACCTGGTAGCTGTGCTTTACTGTCATATAGCATCACCAACGACCAAGCAGAACACCCACCATCCTCCACCTTAGGAAGCCCTTTGCACTTTGGGTGGACATCCAGGTTCCTCAGGCTCCACTGGGCAGGCAAGCCAAGGTTCTCACCTGCCCCACCCCTTCACTGTGTCTGAGACACCAGGCAGATCACTGAACTTCTGAATTGCCACCCACCCAGCAGGACAGCTGAGCCAGCTTATCACGTCAGCCTTTACTTGCTCTGTGAACACAACTTCCAGAGCCTCCCTGTGAGGTTGGGCTCAGCACAGGGATCTTAAGGTGCAGCCAAACAGTTTAGTGGACTAACCTGGATTCACATCCTTTTTCCATTCACTCATTGCATGTTTTTGATAAAGTCTTCAGAGAAGACCACATCTTCTCTGAAATGGCTGTTAACTAACTGGATGCAGACAGAATATGCTAGAGCAGACAGTTCACCTGACAAGCACGGTGATTTGATCCCAATCTCCCTCAGCTCCACAACAGCATCAAAATAGACTCTGTTATGTATCTTTTACCATGACAACTCGGTAACACAGACTCAAGGTTTAGAAGGACCATCAGATTCTAGAGACCAGCATAACAGCTGCCCACCCACAGCCCTGAGCACTCAATTGCTGCCCAACACTCACCAACAACAGCTCTGTTGGCGGAGGAGATAACCTTCTTGGACCCAGAGGGCAGCTTCACGCGGGTCTTCTTGGTCTCCGGGTTATGGGAGATAACAGTAGCATAGTTCCCGGAGGCCCGGGCCAGCTTGCCACGGTCCCCAGGCTTCTCTTCCAGGCAGCATACGATCGTACCCTCAGGCATGGTGCCCACAGGGAGGACATTGCCGATGTTAAGCTGGGCTGCAGAGAATATGGTATCGGGCGGTCAGCACACCCTCCTCTTTCACCTCTCCAGCCACCCATGGAGTAACTTCTCCCTACGCGAGCCCTCCCCAAGTCGCCTGGCCTCCCAGCTCACCTTTCTTCCCACAATACACGAACTGGCCCGTGTGGATGCCCTCGGCGGCAATGAACAGTTCTGTGCGCTTCTTGAACCGGTACGGGTCCCGGAAGACCACTTTGGCAAGGGGTGCGCCGCGGCCGGGGTCGTGAATGATGTCCTACGGGCCAGGGCGGCGTGAGCAGAGGGTCCCGGCGGTGTGTCCCGTCCCCACCCCCGCCCCAGCAGGCGCCCCGCACCTTCACTATGCCCTTGATATAGCCGTGCCGCTCCGCGAAGTCCACGGCGCGCAGGCGCGCAGCGCCCTTACGATGCTTCACGTGCGCGCGGAACACAGAGCCGGCGCCCTTCCTCTGTCCGCGGATCACGCGGCCCATGGCGGCGGGTTCTAAGGGAGATTCGCGGTCAGCGCCCTGACAGCCAGAAAACTCCGAGCCCGGATTCCCGGCACCCCGCCCCCGAGTGCACGCAAGCTCCACCGCCCTCGGCCCTTGTTTCGGACACACACGCCAGCTTCCTCTTAGGAGCGTCCGCCTTGTCTCCGGGGCGGGCGGATGGCTGCGGATGCGGCATGGGCCGCAGAGCCGCAAGCATGACCTACCTGTAGACGAACGCGGCCGAGAAAGGAAACACGCCACCCGCTAGCCTCCTTATCTTCCGGGGCGGGACCTAGAGGCGCGCCTGCTTCCGCTCTCGCTGCGGGGGGGCCAAGAGTGGTGCACGCTGGGGCTCGTAGTCTGTCCCGGGCGCCCAGCGGTTGGGGCCTTTGCGCATGCTCACTGTGCAGGACTCGTCGGGGTAGTTGCGGGCTTCCGGGGCTGCAGGTCCTCAGAAGGGTTTCCCAAGGGTTAGTTGTTCCTAGAGCTGCTGCGGAGGCACCGAGAGATTGGGTGACTTTTCCAGGATAACACAGAGCGATCAACTCGGGCTGTGGGGTCTAGGGCTCCCGCTGGCGCAAGGCGGAGGGTGGGCGGTGTGAGTCCTGGTTTACGGAGCGAGAGGACCAGGGTCCCGGCGGCAGGTGGCAAACGGACATCTTCCACTAGAGCAGGCGCTTCTTGAGCCGCAGGCTTTGTGCCATGCTGAGCACTCGGAGAGGTCGGGTTTCTGGGCGAGGAGCTCGGGATCTCTACTTGTAAGCACCAGGGAGGGCGGCGCTGGGTGTCGAGGTGGGTGCGGGAGTCACAGCTGGGCCGCCCGGGAGTGGAACAGCAACTCCGGCCCACGTTGCTCCTCCGCGCGCCGCTGGAGGAGGGGCAGCTGCCCTAGAAGTAGGGAGGGCCAATCTGGAGTGTCCCAGGGACGAGGAAGGAGCAGGGGCATAGAGAATGTCACACCCTGCAGAGAGACTGAATAAAGGGAGAGAAGACAGGACTCTGACTACAGAGAACCCTGTCCTGGAGAGGTGGGACGAAATTCAGAGCCTGCCTGGCAGAAGGTCTAGCAGGGAACATGCTGTGGTGAGGGGACTTTCTGGAGTCGGGTACCTGAGGGGAGGGAAAGGAAGGTTCTTCTAGAGAGGGCCCCTGAGTGAGCAGTGACAGCGGAGAGACCATGGAGTGCAGACAGCCGGGGAGGGTGGGAGTTGAGGGCAAAGGAGAATGCAGTGAGGACTGTGGGGCCCACTAGAGGCAGAGGCAAGAAGGACATCTAGAGAAGGGAACACCGGAGAGGGATGGGAGGGAGCCTTGTCGCCATTGCTGAGATCATGGGTGAGCTGTGGGCTGGGTGTAGGGCGTTAGGAGGCAGCACAGCCCACAGCCGGCCCTAGGGCTAAGGGACATCAGAGCAGAACTGGGACTCCAGGAGCAGGAGGAGGGGTCCTGAGGTCAGCTCAAAATAAGCCCAGAGATCCAGAGGGGCAGAGAGAGTCAAATGTTGGGCAGAGGTGGGAAGGGTGCTTTGACACACAGACTATGGGGTCCCCAGGATGGTATCCTGGGTGCCTGTGAAGAAACTAAGGAAATTTCACCCCAAAATATGATTCCTTGGTATAAATATTTTCAGTGAAAAGGCCATTTTTGATTAGAAAGCACCAGCCCTGTCCTCTATAAAACCTGAGTAACCTGATTTACAATAAGAAAAGGGGCTTTGGGACTCCTTATCAAATGCTAATAGACCTGGCCCTAAGGTCATTTAAAGCACAATACATGTCTCTCAGGTTAATTTACTAATCAATCTGTTTCCCTCCATCTACCCACCCCCCCTTAGCAACCGCTTGCTGCACATAGACTTTCCAATTTCTCTCTCCCCTCCTTTCTAGAAAGCATCTTTAAAAGCCACTGACTATCACTGAAACTTTGGGACATCATTCTTGTGATTCTCCCCATGCACATGGTATTTGAAAATAAACCTTTTTCTTATTAACCTACTATAACCGTGAGTTGATCTTTTTAGCAAAACAATCTAGGGAAAAAGAGTAAGTTTCCTTGGGACTCCCCTTCACCTGGGACAAGATGTACCTCAGTAGTGGCTGCCAAGGCCTCAGGTGCAGCCAAGAGGCCACCCAGGCCACAGCTGGGCTCACAGAGCCAGGGACCTGGCCAATGTCCACCCCATAGTCTTGAGCAGTGGTCCCCAACGTTTTTGGCACCAGGGACTGATTTCATGGAAGACAATTTTCCTACAGATTGAGGGGGATGGTTTCAGGATGATTCAAGTGCGTTAAGTTTATTGTGCACTTTATACCTATTATTATTACACTGTAATATTATACAACTTACCATACTGCAGAATCACTGGGAATCCTGAGCCTGTTGACTAGACAGTCCCATCCAGGGGTGATGGGAGACGGTGCTGCCTGAAATGTGTTGCTTATGTCCAATCTACCCTGTCGTCTCATCTTGGTTGCTGTCATTGTAAAAAAACCTGCTTCAGAGAGACAGGATGTTGGAAATTGAAGAAGAGGATTCTCAGTGCTTTTGTGGTATTCTCAGGATATTCTGCCTTGACTGTAATCCACAATGGATGCACATGTGAAGCTGTCTCAAACATACTTAAGGCCACCATTAGTTGCAATCTCAAGAAGCTGGTCCTGGCTCAGCATCTGTAGCTCAGTGGCTAGGGCACTAGCCACATATACCAGAGCTGCCAAACAACAATGACAACTACAACCAAAAATGGCCGGGGGTTATTGCGGGTGCCTGTAGATGCAGCTACTTGTGAGGCTGAGGCAAGAGAATCACTTAAGCCCAAGAGTGGAGGTTGCTGTGAGCTGTGACACTACAGCACTCTACCTGGGATGACATAGTGAGACTCTGTCTCAAAAAGAAGAAAAAGAAGAAGTTGGTCCTCTTCTAGTATAACAAAGACTATTTATTCACCTGCCCTTTCACAAATGGGTCGCAGATCCATTCCTTCCTATTTCAGGGGTCTTTTGTGGTTGGGCAGTGATGCTCTGACTATTCAAAGCTGAGGCAGGTGACCATGCACCAGCTGGGAGGAAGAAGGCCCTGGCTCAAAATCTTTGCTGTTTGAAGCATGTCAAAAATTCCAGTGTTCACTTATAATCTCCTTAATTTCAGTTTGGCTGTGAATGCAGCCACTTTATCTGCCAAATTAACACGGTTGTTCTCTCCTGACGTGACAGGTTGAGTTCATTGAGCAGGCTAAACAGGTCACACAAGTAAGCAAGGTTTGTGACCCATTCTGCGTGCTGCCAGTGGTGACTTTTTCTAAAAGAAACCTCTGGAGCAGCTCTAAAAATTCAAACACTCTGGCTAGTGTTCTACCTTTAGAAGCCTCATTTCTGTGTAAGAGAAGTCGCGTGTCATCTCACAGAGCTGCAAGAAGAGACATGTGTTAAGGGCATGTACTGTAATGTGGTTGATAATTTTAATCACATCATGCAAAATGATGTTTAGTTCAGGTGATATTTTTCAGCCAGCCAACATTTCTCTTAGGATGACACAGTGCATGGACTCATGTTCAGAAGTGACCTCCTTTACCCAACTAGTGAAACCAGAAAGCTGTCCAGTCATGGCAGCTGCTCCATCCACTCCTTCTGTGCATATACAGACACAATATGACTAGTTCAGTTTTCCTAATATGTATCATTCAAAGCCTTGAATAACCTACAGCTGTGGTGCTGGTTGGCACCACAAGTGCACTCAACGTATTTTCATGAACATCCTCCTGAAAAGTATATGGAACAAAACAAGCTTGTTGCCTTGTAGTCAAAATCAGTAGACAATGGCTCAGCGCCTGTGGCTCAAGCAGCTAAGGCACCAGCTACATATACCTGAGCTGGTGGGTTCGAATCCAGCCTGGGTCCGCCAAGCAACAATGACGACTGCAAGCAAAAAATAGTCAAGCATTGTGGTGAGCGCCTATAGTCCCAGCTACTTGGGAGGCGGAGGCAGGAGAATTGCTTGAGCCTAGGAATTGGAGGTTGCTGTGAGCTATGATGCTTGAGGCTCTGTCTCAAAAAAGAAAAAAAAAAAGAAAAATCAGGTATTTACCAATATGGTAGTTTAAAAATGGCACTTCTGGACGGAGAAAGATGGCTACTGAGTTATAGCTTCTGTGCAGCCGGGCGCAGTGACAGTGGCAAGAAAAGACTCCAGGCATCTCTGGCAGGTGGGTTTTGTCCAGAGGCTTCCTTTTGGTGACACAGGAAGCCGGTGAGAGACTTCTGAACCCCACAAGGAGGACAGAAGCGGTGGAAAACTGGCAAGCGGTAGGTAGGCTGCCTGTAGCTGTACCCATAGCAACAGCAAGACTGCAAGCAGGAAAAGCCTTACCTGTAGGCTGTTTGGTTCTCTTGGACTTGGGCACTCGACTGAACTGCCTTGGGAGATCTTAGGCTGACGTGTGCAGATGACTTTGGGCATTGTCTGGGGCCCTGGTCTGAGATGCTGAGCCAGAAAGGAGCTAATATCGTTCAGCTATGGACTGCCCACACAGCTGCTGTGGGAGCGCTGCCCCTGTATGTTGCAGCCCACAGATCAGCCAGGAGACCTTGGGCAAGCAATCTAGTGACTGAGCTGCCCAAAGTAGGGTACTGAGATGCTGGGAAAGTGTAGAGTTCCAAGTGTGGCAGATTCACAGCCTTGGCCCTCAGGGGCATAGTGAGAGTCTGGACTTGGTGCACTGGATAAGCAGGCAGCCACACCAGGAGAGATCCCAGGGATAAGTGCTTTCCTTGGAAAGCCTCTGCCTGGCCACGGTTCATAGTTTGGAGTGTCTTTCAAGTGGGCTGAGGACATTTTTGGGTTCCCAAGCCTGCGGGGTCTGAGAGATCAACAGAGACCACCAGTCTCCATCTTGTACAGCTGTATCAACATTGTGATTACACTCTTATACCTCAGAAGATCACCTGTTGCCTGGGCAATAATATACAAGATATGTACACTATTTGGTTCTTCAGTTTTGGGGGTCTTAGGTTTTTCTTTTTTTGTTTGTTCAGGGTTTTTCTTAATTTTGACATTTTTTTCTGGTATTTTTCTTGTTTTTGTTTGTTTGTTTGTTTAACTATCCTAGTTTAAACTAGGATTAAACTATCCTAGTTTAAATACAATTTTTCATTTTTGCCAGTGTTTCTGCCCCTATTATTTGTTTTTTATCCTCCAATGTTACCCCATAAGGGTTCTTGCTTGTTTGTTTTGGTTTGATTTGTAGTATTTTTGGCTTTCCTCTCTATCTGGTGGAGATGGGGTACTGTGTTTGATCCAGCTGGCAAAGAGCTGGTGACCTCAAGGGAATCACCCAACCCAGTACCCCCAGAGGTTGGGGCTCTCGGGGTACTATAAGGTTGGGTCATAGTACCCTGCTATACACCTATATTACTCCTGTTTCTCTCTTTCAGTGTCTTTCCTTTTTTTTTTTTTTTTTTTGTCGCTATTTCCTTTTACTCACCCCCTATTCTTTCTCTTTTTTCTTTCTTTTAAAAATCTTTTTTCCCTTCTTGCTCTTTAATTTTCTCATCCTACCAAAAGAACCCATTAAAACTTTAAAGAGCAAGAGAAGTGAAAGAATAATTAGGGTAAGGAAACAGATACACTTAAACACATTTTTTTTTTCTTTGCAGTTTTTGGCTGGGGCTGGGTTTGAACCCGCCACCTCCACCATATGGGGCTGGCGCCCAACTCCATTGAGCCACAGGCACTGCCCAAGGTAGGAAACAGATACAAAAAAGCACTCATGAAGAAGAATCAGCAGGAAAATCCTGGTAACACAAAATACCGGTTCAGAGTAACTGCTTCTAGGGATTGCGAGTTAGCTACAGCAGAGGACTCCTCCTATAAAGAAATGTTAGAAATGACAGAAGGGGGCGGTGCCAGTGGCTCAGGGTGCCTGTGGCTCAAAGGGTGCCTGTGGCCAGCCCCATATACCAGAGGTGGTGGGTTCAAACCCAGCCCCAGCCAAAAATTCCAAAAAAAAAAGAAAGAAAAGAAAAAGAAATGACAGAAGGGGAATTTAAAATACAGATGATGAAAACAATGAAGGAAATTGCTGAGAAA